>LZPO01119069.1:0-11047 GCA_001675575.1 Neotoma lepida | reverse complement strand
CTTCTGTTTGAACTTGAAGTTTGGCTGCCTACAAGGTACCATAACAACTTTAAGTCTCGAAGGATCCTACAACATGTAAATGAGGTTTGTTTCCTTGCCAGCACACAGACATGACCCTGGCTGAGANGNTTCCTCACATGACTTCCCTACAAAGCTCATTGCTGATCAATGCTAAGAGAGTAAACCCCGAAGTCAAAGCAGTTTTCTACATCCTGTCACATTATATTCTGCTGTGCTCTCAGGCTGAGTTATGGTAGCCAAATCTGTGGCTACTAAGATGTATAGTCTCTGAAAATCATTTCTGTAAGTCAGGGTTCTCTCTACGATATGAGAGGTCAGGACCCTGAAAAAACAAATGGTGTGTGAAACCATGAGGCCCAAGGCTGATATTGTCTTAGCTAAAATCAGAAGAAATCATACAGAATACTATAGGTAACTGGTTCATCTAAAAAGAAAATCAATATTTGGTCAAAGGAAAGCCTAGGTGTAGACCAGCTTTATGAGTGTTTTAAATGAAATATAATATTAAATTCCTTTGGGTATGTTCCTGTGATTCAGCAGAGATAAAAATCAGTGAATCAATATTGAATCATAAAGATGTTACCCTGCAATGGCCCACTAGAGCTGCTTGCAGTGATGGTGCTATAGCAGCCAATAATTTGTTATTTAATTAAGTGCTAGGATAACATTGATTCTACATTTTCCATTTCCTGACACATACTTTGGATTCTCTGTACAATCAGAGAGTGTGTCAGGAATGTTGATTCTGGTTTTATATTGGGTAGTCTCCTGTGAGGTTGACTCTTTGAAACTGAACCTGTCAGTAGTTCTACCCAAACAAATCTACGTGAGAATCACAGAGAAACACACTAGGGTTCTGGATTCTTTTCTCTTTGTGAAAGCCCCTGGCCCATACTGATACTCCAGTACACCAGCTCTGTTGACTGTCATGTGACACTCTTCCTAGGGAAATGAGAACAATGTCTATTCACCCCAGATAGGGAACCAATGACAGACCAAAGAACAGATCACTAAAGTCCAACTTAGTTAACCAATGAATTTTATTTTGGTTATAAGAATATGAGTGAGGCGTTACTTACAGGAGTAGAAACTACTCCAAGACAGTTGCATTGTGTTGCTAAAAGCCCACATAAGCATGAGTAACAGTTCATGAAGGCTGGAAACCCAGAGCACACTACACAGCCTACAGATAGCTCAACAAGTTGGATAATGTCCTCTCCAGGTAGCTCAGTTAATACAAGCCTCTTTCTGGAACCTTAGCTGGTCTCTGCTTCATTCAGGTAGCTTGTCTTGTCTGCCTCTTACAAGCAACTTGGTTGATCTGAGAGTCATCTTCTAGGCAGCTCTCTTTGAGAGTCTTCTAAGACATTTTGTATCATCTCTGCTTCTTCTGGGTGGTTCAGCTGGTCTGAGTTTCTTCTAGACAGTTCATGTTATCTAGGAGTGTTCTAGGCAGTGCTGCCTGTCTCAGCAGTCCTTACTGCTTCCATATGCTTGAGGAGGGGGGCGGCTGGTAAATCTGGTCAGTTTCAGGGACTTCCTGACGCCTTTAAGTTGTTTACTTCCTGAGCTTAATGAGTTTCCCTACAGGATAGAACCTCCCCTTACAGCATTCTGTTGTTTCGTCTCCCTTTAGAACACCCTGTATCTTCACCAGCTTCCCCTTAGGATGGATGGTTTTACGTAGGAAGAAATTGGAAATGGTAACAAAACATGACCCCATCCCCAAACCTGCAAAGCTCATGATCAGAACAAATGTTAGTACCCTGAGAGCTGGTTTTGCTATGGCAGGCATCAGGACATGTACACCAACACTGAGTGATGTATAAGAGCCTATAGAGGAAGCCTACCTGGGACTTCAGTCACAGCACACAGCCCAAACCAGGGTTGTTACCCACCAAAACGACCACCTTGAGGGATGGCTCTTCCACTCTTTCTGTAGCAGGTCACCTCTTCTTTCTTGTCCCTGAACTTCAATGTTGTGTGCTTTGTGATGGAAATGAAGTTTATCCATCCAGAGCTCATCCTGCTGATACCAAATGGCACCATCAGCTGCATCTCATGGTTTTGTTACATTTTGCAGAAATAAAATGCATGGTGGCATGCTACTGTGTGGAGTGGACAGGCTGACTGAGGCATACCTGTTACTGCATTTTTCTTCTTGGGAAATGTCTAGGGAGTTGGGACCCATGACCAGGACTTCAGAACAGCCAGACTACAAGGGCGCATGAGGCATTGAAGGCTGTGTGTTACAAAAACATCAGTTTTTCAAAATAGCCATTTTTGACAGAGAAAAGCAAACACAATATCCCTATACTTGTGCTTCCCTCTATGTCTCAGTGATTTCACTATCTTATAGCATAGGGATATCCCAACTTCAGGGGAAATTCATGTTTCCATAAAATGTAGAATTTATAATCACTATGGAAATGTAAAATTCAAAAGATATGTTCATATTATCTTTTGATAATTATCATCAAATTCAAGTCATATTAACTTTTAAATCTACACATAGAATCAGCTTAAATTTTAGCACAATATACAAAGCAGATATTTCAAAAGGAGAAAATATTTGGTGTTGAGATAGAGAAATGTCATCAGCTACATTTACCCAGTGAAATGTACAACTTAGGACTTGAGAACCAGAACAATAACACTCATTTTTTTTCTGGTCTTTTTCATGAAATATGTTTTGATCATATTCTTTCCTCTCCATCAAGATCCTACACACTCAACTTCATGTTCTCTAGCTCCCTCAAAAACAAAAACAAGACAAAAATAAAAATAAAGAAATTGTTTACAGTGGAGATATTAACATGGCTGAATCTGCTTGAATTATCCGTGGCCTTCCAAAGCTTCTGAATAGGTTCACATGTGATATCTCACCACAAAGAAAGACTAGATAAAACTTCTGTTCCACACAAGATATTAGGTCCCAAGGTATATCCTGCTCAATTGCTAACATGAAAAGGATGGTAAATNGAGGGTCTGCCAAAATTTTCAGTTGCCTTTTTCTCTTTGGTTAAGATTCATATTCTTAAGTAGCCTCAGCTCTTTGTGGCAACCAAGGATTTACCATGATGGCAGATTGGCATGATGGGGAATCCTTAGTGGACAGCACCAGATACATGAGGGAGTTTAGTCAGAGCTATGGAGGACATGTAAACCAGACTCTGTGAGAAAAAACTCCCCATTTCCCTAGGGAAAAAAAAATCTATAAAAATAACTGAAGAGAAAAAGGTAGCTGTAGAACACACACAAATACAGAAGGGGAAGTGGGGCGGGAATAATTTTTCTCTATAGCTTTAAAAGTCTCTCTGAGTGTTTCATGATTTTGGCCTCTTGTGAATTCCACTTTTCCTGACATTTTTTGTTATCCAGAGTAATAGATATTCAGTTGTATCCTCTTGGAAGAATTAAAATGATGGAATTCAGGTTTAGAAGACACTGGGCATTTGCTTATGCAAATAGAATAATACATTTAAAACAGAGAAATTATACATACATACCTAATTGGAATGAGTCTTTCTGGCTAAATGAACTCTCTTAAATCACAAAGGCGGATAATTTAAGAATAAAGCCCTGCTAGATGAAGGGTAATTACTACTTGCTACAATAAGGTTTTTGCTACTAAAATGAAGAAAATGATTTCCACAGAAGGAAAAAAATTGCAATTTTTTNAAAATGAGGTTTTGTTAGTAAGGATAATTTCTGTCCCAGTGGCACTTTGCATTAGCTCTGGTCTATCCCACAGCTTACTCACCACACATGGCCAAACTCCAGCTTCTATTCTGGAAACGTAGGACTTTATGGGCTTCGCTGTCTTCCCATTTATGAAGGGATGTCTTTGACACAGAGACTAATGAGCTGATAGCTTTTCCTTCTCTCTATATATGCTACTGCTTTTAAATGATAGTAGGTATATTTTTGGAAGAAAAATCTCAGTATTTTACTATATTTATATTTGGTGCTCTGCCTCTGTCCTGGCTACATATTTTTCCCCTTTATATTCTCTATACCTCTGGACTGGCACAAGAGAAGTCTGCCGTCTAGACCCATCATTACCAAGAAAAGAGACATAGCAACCATAGCAACCAAGGAAAAGTTGCTATTCTTGGCCAAAGGATGGGGATAAGAGAGACCAGAAGAGATTTTGGTGACCTCATTCCCAATGTGACACCCAAGTATGGTGTTACAGAATTCAACAGAACATGTAAAGCCCAGACTTCCTAGCCAGCACTGTGCAGCCCAGCTTGAGGATTCAGCTTTCTCAGTTGGTATTGAATAGCCTGGCCTGGGGAGTATGGTGATATTTTGTTTGTGATCTAACAAATAAAGCTTGCCTGAAGATCAGAGTGTAGAGCTAAGCCACTAGTTAGCCATAGCGGCCTGTCAGTGGTGGCACACACCTTTAATCCCAGTACTAGGGAAGTGGAGACAGGAAGTGATATGGCTGGGCAGAGAGAGGAATATAAGGCAGGAGGAGAGAGGAAAGCATTGTATTTAGTCTGAGGATTCGTGGAGATAGGATCTTGCTCTCCTTTCGGCTGAGGATTTGGTAGAGGTAAGAACTAGTGGCTGGCTGCTCTGCTTCTCTGATCTTTCAGCATTTACCCCGATATCTGGCTCTAGGTTTTTATTAAGACCAATTAGGATTCATGCTACATGGGGGTGGTGGCAAAATTTGTATCCTGTTGCTGATCCAGCTCAGGGCAGAGGCAGGCATGTAGTTCACATGGTGCAACATTAACAAAGCCTCTGTTTCTGACCTTTCAGCCAAGCCTAAAGAGACTCAAGCTCAGGAGATTCTCCTCCCCATANGTTGTCGCCAGCAATGACAGACTTCCAGAAAAGAATGGTCTAGCTAGGCATCAGGAGCCAGAGCAGACTGGAAAGCTGTGCAAGCTCTCAGAAAAGAATATGTCAGATAGAAGTCTGCAAAAGGGCTCTGGATCCAAGTAACTAGGGATGGGGGCAGTCCTTGTTCATGGATAGGAGACTCAATGTCATCAAGACCCCATTTCTCCAAAAATATGTAGATTAATCTCAGCAGACTATACTGTAGTTATTGACAGATGGATCTGAAAGTAGCCACAGGAAAGGGCAAGGCTCATGACAGTCATCACAATGTAGAAGAAGGTGGGGAAGAAGAAAAGATTGAGAGGAAGAGGAGGAGGAGGAGGATGAGGATGAGGAGGAGGAGGAGGAGGTAGAGGATTAAGGACTGGCACTGCCAGACCTCAAGGTGTTATATGCCGACAGATAGTGATAATACTGAGATATTAGTAAAAACACACANGCAAACTGTGGAGCAGAACAGAGATGCCAAAGTAGATACAATAAATACAGTCTATTGAATGTTCACGAAGGAGTGGGAGAAACTTAATGGAGAATGAGATGGCTTCTCAATAAATGATGCTGGGCATCTATATGTCATAACATTAACCTGAATACTTCATATTTTCACAAGATTTCACTAGAAATGTATCACAGACATGAATGCAGACTGTATTACTATAGAATTTCCACACAAAGAAAAATCAATAAGAGAAAAATGAGAACCAAGAAAAGTAGGAAAGGAATAAACAGGGTGGGAAAAATTCCTATAATAAAATCCTTCAAATGAATCTGACATAAACACACCAAAGGTAGAGATTTTGGAGTGAATGCAAAGGCAAAACCTAGCAGCAATTCTAGGTACAGGGAGCTCACTTTAGACACAAGAGAATGGGACAATCAGACGTCGTGGACATTGTAATGGAAAGTAGGCTTTGCTCCTATTGATGTGAATAAGGGAGTGGGAGGAAGATCCATTTGTATCCTGTCGCTGATCCAGAATGAGGAAAGTCACATAACAGGAGAGCCATCATTCCACCAGGAAATTTCTGCAGTGCATGTGTGCTAAATGGCAGAGATGCAAACTATGAAACAAAATGGTTAGATTGAAATGAGACATGAAGATATCCTTGTGGTTGGCAGAGGCAGCTTATGGGATTAGTGGACAGGAAACCAGCAAGAAACCAAGATACAATGACACATATAGAACCAGGCCCCCCACCCTGCAGAGAGCATGTGTATTTTTTTCTGAGCACCCAGAAATGCTGAGCAATGTAGATTATCCTGGCTGCAAAGAAATCCTATCAGATCTTAAAGAATGAAATGTATGAACTTTCCACACATAATGGAGTGAGCCAGAGCATCAATATGGAAAATAGTGGGAAAACCTGAATAACAAAACATTAGACATCACATTTCTAAATGGTCTGTTGGTCAAAGTGGATTCGTATGAACCCATTGGATCAGCTATAAACTGGGCAACCTAGAGGGGATTGTTCAAGATTTCAAAAACTGTGAAGGAAAATGACCAAGATCAAAGAGATGAATGGAACAATTCTTTAATTAAAGAAATTACACTCGCAAATTAAAATTTGATAAAGAAATGTGTGGGCCTGGTGGTTTTGTGACTGATGTTACCAAACATTCAAACAAGAATGAACAGGCAATTTGTGCATTTTCTTTTGGAGAGAGAAGTAGGATCGGTGAGGAATTTTACACTCATCCTCAAGGGTTGAGCCTTACAGCCAACACTGAGGACCACAGCAAACATGACTGTAGCAGCAATGTTAGATCACAGACTGGCATACACTCCTCAATGCTGAAACCCTTTCTATGCAATTAATCCTACAATGATCTTAAAACAAATCCTGTAATCATATAAGATGAAGCAGATATTTGTCAAAAAAAAAAGTCAAGTTGAATACTTTGTCCTCCATAATTAAGAACAAGGAATTGCTGTCCTGTCACCTAAAGTTACATACACATAGTCCAACACACAGACATGAGTGCATGTATGCCTGGTGCAACCAAGTCACAGGGCTTCTTCTTAATTAACTTTCTGGCTTTGATCTTGCTCGACATCTATGCAAAACATTAAAAGCAAGGAGGCTGTCTGTGAGCAATCCAGAACCACCTTCAATATTTCTGTATAACTTATTGAGAATCTACAGTTATTTCCAAATAAAAATATGCTCCAGCTGGGCGGTGGTGGCGCACGCCTTTAATCCCAGCACTCGGGAGGCAGAGGCAGGTGGGTCTCTGTGAGTTCGAGGGCCAGCCTGGGCTACCAAGTGAGTTCCAGGAAAGGCGCAAAGCTACACAGAGAAACCCTGTCTCGAAACAAAACAAAACAAAACAAAAAAAAATATGCTCCAAAGGGCAAAACAAACAAGTATTAAAAGATGAGGAGAAGGATACTAAGGTGTGGAGCTAATTGTGTCAAAATTAACAGTGAATGTGTACACAAGGCTCCTAGCCATTGTCTTCATTAACTCCTATAGTGGTTTCTGGTTTACCCTATTATGGGTTTTCCCAATGTGCTACTGTTCCCTTCTGGTGCATAGGGTAGCAAGGACCACGGTGGGACAGCTTTCTTTGTGACACATGACACAGTAGTAGCCTGCCTGAACATCAAGCCAGAGCAGAAGAAAGCTTTCTAGGTGGAGCTAATGCTGAACATTCTGTGACTGTTTTTCTACCATGACCTGCTTTGGGGAGAACTCCAGTGCCCTGCTGGTTAGACCAGCAGGAAATAGTACACAGGACTTGTGTTCTGTCCACTTGAGCTCCTTGTAAACAAAGGATATAGCCAAGGCTAGCAAGCCACAACAGACACTGGTAAAAGTGAGGGTGGTGTACTTCACAAATTCAACAAATGCTACAACTCATATTTAGAATAAATAAAGCCGATGTATATGCCCTGTATCTAGAATAATTTACATTTGAATGTCCCCAGTGATCAGTGTTTGTAGTGAGCATATTCTAATCACCCTAATGTGGTTAACACATTGTGTATATTGGTCATAATATCACACCACACTCTCTCCTAATCATTAATTTCATACAAAATGTCTTTATCAGTCAGGGTTCTCTAGAGGAACAGGAACAATTGAATTTGTATGTATGATAAAGGAGATTGTTTGGCTGGCTCACACAGTAAGGGCTGGGTAATACAACAATGGCTGTCTTCATACTGAGTGTGCAAGAACTCAATAGTTTCTCTGGATGCCTCAGCAGTCCCACTCTGGTGCTGATGGTCTGGAAGATTCTTAGAGAGGATTGATGGTCTTCAGTCTACATTGGAAGGTTAAAGAAGCTGGGTTCTGACTGTAATGAAGGATGATGTTGGCAGGAACAGCAGCAACAAGGGGATAGATTCACTAACAAGCAAGAAGTTAAACAGGTAGACAAGCAGCCCTGTTTCTCCCTTGGACTTCTCTGTATCTGGGCCACTGCTTGAAGATGCTGTCCCTCTGGAGGAAGGTCTTTCCTCTCAGTCCTTCCTTGAAATGCTCTCATAGACCCACCCAGAGGTGTGTCCCTTCACTGTCAGAGCCCATCAAATCCACAATCCAGGTCACGTTCTTTTATTTCACAATTTCTGTTGAGTCCTGTGCACAATAGCAATGCCCAGGAGCTGGTCAACGTCTCTGGTTGTTTTAGCTGGAGATCTGGGGGATTGTAGACACTCCTAGAACACCTCCCTTCCAGAAGTTTCACTTGATGTGAATTTGGTTTCCCATATTCATTTGCAGGTGACATTAATCTCAGCAATAAGCTTCATTCACGGTGACTCCAGTCACATGTTTTTTGCAGAGATAAAATGTTTTTTTGCAGTGTAGAAAGAATGTTTAGCAGTGGTTTGAGTGACATGCACAAGAGTTATGTAGTTAATTGTGGCATGCATCAATGGAGAAAAATGCTGATGTCTTCCATTGCAGCACACCTAATAATGTTATTTGAAAAAATTGCCCACACTTCAGGCATTATTATAATTCTTATATCTATATGAGAATGATCAGCTTGAATTTTGCATATAGAGAAATTGATTTTCTCCAGTTGAATATATCATCAGAGAATAATATGTTTTCTTTGGTTGTAATTGAGACATTTTGCTGACATCAAAAATCAAACAATTGACTTATGCAAGTAGGCAGATACAGAATAGATTACATTTAGTTTGTAATCTGAGAAGATGGACTCATTTTGTTTAGAAATAAAACTCATATCTAAGCAAGCCTTGAAATTAGTTAGAAGTTGTTGGAAGCTGGGGAAGCCCCGAATGAATGTGTATTGTTGACATGGGCATAGCCATGTCACAGATCAATGATTCAAATCCATGAGAAATTAGCAAGGCCTTTCCCTTACAAGTCCATCTAGAAATTGGTAAAAATCTTCTTCTGGTCCAAGTGTGAATGTTGGCAGTGTGTGCAAAAATTAGTAAACATAGCTTCCTTCACCTAGATATTTACAGCCTAAGACTGCTAGCCTACAGAGACCTCCTACAAAGACTAACTAAATCCTCCCCTCTATTTCATACATAATAAAAACATTAAGGTTTCCTATCTGATCACAGGTTTTCTATATGTATGTCTGTGGGTCTGTCCTTTCTACATTACCTTCCTGGCTACTTTACTCCCAGTCAAGTTTCTAAGACCAAGCCTTGCAGGTGGAGGTAGACAGTGGCATTGCTTTGGTTTTGATTGCTACTGGCGATTGTTGAATCTCATGTATAAAACTCCACTCTCTTACTGTATTGAGGGAAACACTGCCTGGCTTAGATATAAATACTTGAAGATTTCTGTTGAAAAAGACAGAGAGCTCAAGGCTTAGAGCCTGGTAAGTGACAGATGGACTTTGAATCTTCTCTTACTGCGTATGCTAAACCCTTGTGCTTCATATTGGTGAGGAAGGTACCAGTAGATCACATGGCATTGAACGGTGTCTCCTACTGCAGTGATTCTGGGATATGATCAGGTTTTGATCTTCTGTTTTGTTTCATCTATGAGTCAGTTTTTGCCAGTATCATACTGATTTTGTTACTATGTCTCTATAATACATATTGATGCATGGAATGACAATCTATCCCACATTGTTCTTTTTGATCAGGAATTCTTTGGCTATTCTTGGTCTATTGTGATTCCATGAAAAGTTTAGAAATATTGTTTTCTATTTCTGTGAAGAATGTTGTAGGAATTTTGATTGGGAGTGCATTGAATCTATAAGTGGCTTTTGATAGAATGGTCATTTTCGTGATATTAATTCTACCAGTCTGTGATTATGGAAGATCTTTCCATTCTTTTGGTGTTCCCGTCAACCTCTTTCTTCAGAGATTTAAAGATTTCATTGTAGAGGTGTTTAAAATCCTTGGCTAGGTTTATCCCACGATATGTATTTTCTTTGAAGCTATTATAAATCTGAGTGTGTTTATTATCACTTTCTTAGCATGTTTGTTTTTGTATAGAAAAGCTACTGATTTTTCTAAGTTGATTTTGTATCCTACCACTTTGCTGAAATTGTTGATCATTTCCAGAAGTTATTTGGTGGAATGTTTGGGATCTCTTATGTAACATATCATATCTAGAAAAACAAGAATAATTGGATCTCTTTTTTCCTATTTGTATTCTTTAATTTTCTTCTCTTGCCTTTTTGCTCCAAAAAGTGCTCCAAGCATTAGTTTGAAAAGAAATGGGGGTGTGCTCTTTTTTATACCAGTATTCTCACAAGTCATCCATCATTTGTGAATACCTAGATGTAAAAATATTTCATTTCTTCATGATATCTGAATTACTGACAGAGAAAGGTGAACTACCAGAAAAACACAGAGATGATTCTGTTGAAATATAATGGATCTCTTTAATCCATACAGATCTAGGTTTTCAATATCTAAGTTGTCCTCACCTATCTCTGGTGGAGAAGTTGGTATTATTACAATATGAGGCCAGCTGAGATGCATGTGTGGAAATGCTTTGACTGAGATATAGTGCAGCTTCTGAAACATCTGAAGCTATCTATAAGCATTTGCAGATACTTCTGATGAACCAATGCAAATTATATGATGTAGAGCGAATCTTAAACAGTCTTATTAATTGAAAACAGCAGGCCAGGTATTGAGGTAAATTCTGAATGATCAGAGAGACAGAACAAGCCACAGCCAACCTCACCTTGCCAACTCCTCAGCTGATCTTGT
>LZPO01119067.1:0-11068 GCA_001675575.1 Neotoma lepida | reverse complement strand
CAATATATTGGAGCATACAATTTAACACCACATTTCCCCATTTTTCTCTAAAATGATAAAAGGTTATAACTAATATAAGAAAAACTATATACAATAAGTACAAAAGTATATACAATATATGCAGTCAAGAATTACATTAACAATGTCTAGTCCATTAACATTTGACAAGTTCAAATAAAACACTTCATAATTCATCCTATTTTGGTGAGTCCAAAATGTTGTACCTAATTCACTTTCTATCCTAACTTGTATTACCAATACAAGACTATCTTTGATATCTTTCAAACTTACACACTTTACACCTCTTAGTGAGTTTCTTTTCTGAATTTGTCAACAAGAAAAACTATAGCTATAATTATCTAATCTTTAACTCCCTCAGAGACCCCAGAAAGGAATAATATTAACTGAGTGAGCATAAAGTATAAATAAGTGACTTCCAAAAAATGTGAGAAATTAAAAAAAACAACTGGATGACCGGACAGTCACCCAAGTTTCCTCTGCAAATTTGGGGCATTCATCTTTGGCCCACAGGCCTAGCATATTTGACAGACTCATCTGTGAAGCAAGATTCTGAAGGGCCTTCCTACTTTGTCTTGGCAAAGATCAGCAGTCTTTTGTTTTGTCTTATTTGTCCATTTTGGACAGCATAGTGTCAGCAGTTGATGTGAGGGCATTTTATTGCCCAGTGGCTAACTTTTGCCACAAAGAGAGTAAACTCCATATGGAGTTTCTTCAAAGCCCATTATCTTCGAAGTAGACTGGTGCTGCTAGGAGCAGACATGTCTTTTTGTTATTAAAAAATATATGTTATTAAAACATCTTAAATTCCATATTCTATAGATCTCTGAAGTGTTTGAAGATGATCTGCCTATCTAAAATATATTCCTGCTTCACCTTGAAAACATATATAATATGACTACAAGTTCAATTGTAATGACTAATTACTAACCTTCATTTCTTTATTTTCCTAAATAGTTGCTAATAACTTTCAAGAACCAGAAAATTACATTATATTGTTAAATGAACTATATAGATACAATAACTTGAACAAGAATGGAAATATATGTACATTATTTTCTAACAAAAACAATCTCAAATTTATGTCAATGCACATAATTTATGTATAATATACAAAATCCAATCCAATGTAAAATATTTAAAATTAGTATTTGCCTTTTAAAAGTAGATTTAATAATCTACCTTTTTATGTTATCATATCTGTATCCTCCCCATTTTTTCTATTCAGCATAGATTGAATAATCTCCCCGTTATTCTATCATTTCTGTATCTTTTTCAGAGTAGATTCAATAATCTATCTCTTATCTACATCCTTTTTTCTTTTTCTTATTTTTTTCTTTAAATAAGAATCCTGAATCTACTTTTCTTTGTTTAGCTTTTTTCCTGACCATTAACAATAACAATTTGTAACCAATCATCCTAAACAATGACAATTATCCATAACCCATTGAAACACCAAAACCATTCACCCCACGTCTTGGGAATGTGGGCTTCAAATTCTTAGAATTACTTCCTGCTGATTGGGGGTGAAGGCATCTTTAGGAGATCCCGAAAAGAAAAATGTGGGATAATTGTCAATTCCTGGGAGAGGTAACTGTATCATTTGTTGTCCAGTCTGCATAATGGGAAAGTGCAGGGCTTGTCTCAAGTCCTCATTTGAGTAATATGTAAGGCTGGATCATCTCAGCTAATCATCTCCAAATTGTTCTGAGCAGTTTGTAGTCCAAGCCAATTTTCAGATGGTGTTTACTCTGTGGTTTGGAGCAATATCAATTGTATCTCTGGCAGAATTGTGTCTCATAGCCAGTCCCAAGTTTGCAATACAACATGTTCCATTCTTATTCAGCAAGATATTCTTTGATTTTAAATCTCTGTGAGCAATAGCTGCCTTTCCTTGGATACCAACAATTTCCATGTGAAGATGAGCAAGACTGCTTGCCATGGGCAGAATGAGTTTCATTATCCCTTTCACTGTAACAGTGTTTCTATTCAAGTAATCAAAAAGGGTTCCATGCTCATGGCAATCCAACACCAGCCATAGCTGAGTCCATGAACCATTGTCTTTGTCGTCTGCTGCTATTAATCCTAGGGTGTTTTCATGGTGTAACATCACATCTTATAAATCTCTGCCTCTAAGAACCATAAATGTTTTTCCCTAGAAGAGAATATCTTCACAGCATCTTCCTCTTCCTGTCACTTGCCTTGCCAAACTTCTCCAAATCATCCTTTGCCAATGTTTTCTTATAACATGATGGTCCTGGCAATTGTTCTTTGAACAAGCAGAAGTAAACCTTTCATCCCTGGTAGCAGAATCAACACTGCCATCAACATGATGAGAAGCAGCTGGCAATGTGGAGCAGCAGCTGCTCACTCCATGGTACTTCCATCACTGTTTGTGGCCCTGCCTGACCCCAATCAAGAATTCTCCTCAGCAAGCCTCCCAGGCTGGCCTCGAACTCAGGATCCTTCTGCCTCTGCCTCCTTCAGCAAATCCTACCAGCATGTGCCACCACAACAGGCCTCTTTTAACTCTGTCCTGAGCTGGGGGACTGCAAGGCCACAGGTAAGCAAATTTTTTATGAATTTGTGGAACAAATGTTGAGCATCAGATATAAAAAGAATGCTAAAAGATCTTATAAATGGAAAACCCAGAGCCAGATATTGGAGCGAAAGCTGAAAGATCAGAGAAACAGAACAAGCCACAGCAAATCTCACCTCACCAACTCATCAGCCAATCCTGTTTCCATGAATCCTCAGACTGAAAGCTTCTGATTCCTCACCCCTGAGGGTCTCAGTTGAACTGCTGCTTAGTTCTTGTCTCCTCACTCCTTATATACCATTCTCCACCCAGCCATGTCACTTCATGGGATTAAAGGCATGTGTGCTCTCCAAGCAAAGGCATGAAATCTCAAGTCCTGGGATTAATGGTGTGTTCCACCACTGCCTGGCTCTGTTTGAGTGTGACCATGAACTCACAGAGATCTCTGTCTCCCAAGTGGTAGAATTAAGGGTGTGTGCCACCACTATCTGCCCTTTTTGTCTAATCTAGTGCCTGGCTCTGTCCTCTGATCCCCAGATAAGTGTATTAGGGTACACAATATATCACCACAGATTTGAAAGAGTTTTATTTTCAAGAAATGTAGGGGAACAACACAATGTGACTATGGGACATATATCATCCAAGGGAGAAGATTCAAACACCATCCTACATGGATTTGAAATTCTGAATGTATCCTCAAATCCTTGAAAAAGAATATTCCTAGTTTTGCACAAACATGAACAACTTGGATCAACAAGTCAATGACTTCTTCCAAGAAGAAACATGAACCAAACAAGGTGTGCAGACACACTGGAATATGAAGTTCACTTAGGTTTTATGATAACGTAGGTTCTGATTATCTCATCTCATTAGTGAGTGCTCAGCCTCATAATCTTATATGGCTGGATAATTTATAATTAGAACAAAGAATAAGTATATGCTAGAATGTCAACTTTTGTGAATTTCCAGGGATTAGTCAAGCAAGCACGAACACAAGAATTTCACCAGAATTGGTTAGTGGAACATTTCTCCTTGGTGGGCTAGTCATCTTTGATTTAAAAAAAAATAAACAAACAAAATCCTAAAGAAACGAAAAACAAAAACAAACAAAATACCAAACAAATGTGTTTCTCACGACAGGCCATCACATTCTTCATTACTATCATCACTAGAGTCTTCAAGGCTCATACTAGAATCACCTATTGAGCACTGCTTTGGTATTCAGCCACTCTCTTTTTCCAAAGTTCTAAAGTTTTCTACATGCTTCCAAATATAAGATGGTCTTGTTCTTCAAAGCTACAGCCAACTTTATGATAGCAAGTCTGTACTATTAACTTTTCTTTTGCTTTGTTATAACATCATGACCAAAAGCATGTCTGATACACAGATCCAGAGCGAGTGTTTAAAAGAGTGAGAGAGATGTGGCAACATGTAAAGAGAACAAGAATGGAGAGATCATAATTTCAATGAAACATAAAAAGCAGAGATGGGGAATTAGAATAATGTCAGTCTTTATATCCTGCAAGTCCACCCACTGTGATGTTCCTACTTCAGCAAAGATGTACTTCCATAGGTTCTCTATATAGACGAATTTCTAAATGGTCTTATTAAATAAAAAACACTGAGCCAGAAATTTGGGTTAAAGCCTGAGAGAGATCAGAGGAATAGGACAAGCCACCAGCCAACCTCACCTCACCAACTCCACAGCTTCAAAAGAGAGAGATCTGCTTTCTGTCTAGCCATGCCTATATTCCTTTCTGTTCTATTCTTTCACTGCTTTCTCAGCCCAGCTACATAACTTCCTCTACCCTCCCAGCTCTGTCAATTCCTGTCTGTCTGTACAAATCTCCAGACCTCTATGGTTAACTAGTGTTGGAATTTAAGGTATGTGCCGTCACACCTGGCTATGTTCCCAGTGTCACCTTGAACTCACAGAGATCCAGATAGATCACTGCCTCCTAAGTGATAGGATTAAAGGCATGTCCTCATATTGCCTGACTTCTATTGTTTACTTATAGTGACTGGCTTTTTCCTCTGATCCTCAGGTAAATTTCATTGGGGAACACAGATAAAATATCACCACATCTATATAGTTCCCAAACAGCACTGTCAANCAGGGACCAAGTGTTCAAACACCTGAGCCTATGATTGACAATTCTCATTAAACCACAGTATTTACAAATCCTTATCATAACTTAAATATTATATAAACAGTAATAAAATTATAGGTTGGTGCCACATTTAGAGGTAGGAAGTCTTTAGAATTCCAAAATACTGCTAATGCAAATATTAATCCTAAATTATGCCACTATGTGTTAATTGTAGCTCATAAAGTTATTGAAGTCATTATATTAATGGAAAAGAAGGAAAACATTGTTTTAGATATTTAGCTTTTATACAAAGAAATCTACTAAATAGTGTAAAATAAATAAAATTATTTAATTTTTTTTTTGATTTTTCGAGACAGGGTTTCTCAGTGTAGCTTTGGTGCCTTTCCTGGAACTCACTCGGTAGCCTGGGCTGGCCTCGAACTCACGAGATCCGCCTACCTCTGCCTCCCGAGTGCTGGGATTAAAGGCATGAGCCACCACTGCCCAGCTTTAATTTTATTTTTATACTTATGAACTACTTTAAACAATTTATAGAATTAATATGTTCTGAACACTTTTATCAGTGAATCTATACATTCATAAGACAAAAAACAGAAGCTATAGTATTGGATTTAGATGTTGCACAGATTGAAAAATATAACTGTCAACTGGTATTCAAAAATATCTTCATTTTGTCAAAGGCTATGGAGTCATTTTAATAATAGTCACAAAGAGAATATATTTTGTGTTAGTGCAGACAATGAGTTTCAATCACTANAAAAAGTTACTTCTTCCTTTTTTTAACACAATTTATCTTTTTTCCCTTCAGGTAAGCATATATATTTTTAGGTAATTTCTTTATTACATGCTGGGAAACCTTATCAAGATATTACTAAAATTACTTTTAACAAAAAATATATAAATAGAAACAGAATGAAAAAATTTATCTATTGTACTGTTTAAATTATAAAGTTTTTAGAAGAAGTAGGATGAGGCAAATTTATCCCAGTTAATTAGGATAAAGTATTGGGTGTTCATAATTGTCTTCTACAATTTCTATTATACTGTCTCATTTTGATGCATTTCTGTCAGCTTATAACTGACATAACTTATAACTAGCACGTAAATGTTAAAGATACTCTAACTCTATTTCTAATATTTTCCACTAGAATATAATTTATTTTTTGAAAATTTTTATGTCAAAATTGTAATTATGTATCTCCTTTTGCTTTTCTCCCTCCAAGCCACCCATATACCCTACCTTCCTCTCTTTTCAATTTCTGGACTTATTTTCCATCAATTACTGTTACATTCATATATACATATATATCCTTGCTCTTGGTAAAAATGCACTTGTAAAATGTGTTATTAAAGTAAAATTATTAGTGTATTTTTATCTCTTTTTCTTTTTGTAATGTAAGTTATTTATTTATTCATTCATTCATTCATTCATTCATTCATTCTTCTTTCATATATTGCTTTCTGACCAGAGTTTCTTTTTTGTCCTCTTCTTGTATTCCTTCCTCCAACCTTTCCTTTCCCCCAGATACATTCCTCTTCTGTTTCCCTTCTGAAAACAGCAGGCTACTCAGGGCTGTCAACCAAACACAGCACTCATTTTTCTTAAAGAGTAACATTAGGTATTGAGCATGTCACTTTTTGGAAGAAATAATTCATTCATTGAAATTTATATATTTCTCATATGTAAGTGAGCATCATGTATAATACATTCTAATTGAATTTACAACCTTAAATAAATTTTATTTTTTCTTTATGCTCNATCCTTAAAACTATCTAAATTCATCTGTGAATTCAGAGGAAAACCATATAAAACTTCTATGAATTAAATAAGTCACTTAATAAGTACATGAAAGAATCAGAAGTCAATAGTAGTTTAAATTTACAAATAATTAAAAGACAGAACATTTTTAATTTTCATAAAAATCTGGCTGCAAACATTTATTTTGTAAATATTGTAACTCTCAATTACATAAAATTATCACTAAAGACAGTAAAATCTTTCCAGGTTCTGACACAATAATAATGGGGAACTACAATATTCCACAGTCATATAATAGGTCTTTCCCAAGTAAAGCAATGTCAGAGATAAAATGTACTTATTTTTTAATCTTTTAATTGGGCTTGAAAGATTCATACAGACTATCCCATCCAATAGATAGGTGCTACACATTTTCTTGATGGCACATGGAGCATTATTATCACTGCTAAATTCTATCAATTTTCCAAAATTTTCTTATATTCTTCTTAACCTCTTCTACAAGACATAAAGCTAATGTTCACTACCAATTCATTGTATGACNTCAGTTTTATTTTGGTACAAACATCAGGAAAATGATATTTAAAAAAAAAACTGCATATCAATTTCCTTTATTGACATTGATACAAAAATTCTCAACAAAATACTTGCAAACCTAATTCAGGAATACATTTAAATATTATGAATAAATAAGTTTCATCCCAAGAGAACATGGTTGACTCAATTTATGTCAATCAATAAATAAAGTACACCATATCGGACAAGTTAAGAACAGAGACTGAAGAATCATTTTGATTGACTCTGAAAAGGAATTCAATAAAGTTCATCATGATATCACAATAAAAATCATGGATATGTTAGAAATACATGAAGAACTCATCACCAAAAGGAAGACTATCTATGACAAACTACAGATAACATTATATTAAATGAAGACAAATTAAGAATATTTCCTTTAAAATAAGGATGGAGACAAGGAAGCCCACCCTCCCCTCTCATTTGATATATTAGTCAACATCTTATTTCAAGCAGTTAAGCAGAAGAAAGGCCAGAAGGGATAAAAATTGGAAAAGATGAGTTAAATTATCCTAATTGGCACATAATACAATTGTCTACTTAAAAGGTCATGTAGAACCCACTAGAAAGTTTTAGACTGAATAACAATTACTTGAAAGTTCAGTATACAAATCAACATAAAATAAATAGTAGCTGTCATATATATGAAAAATTTTATTGTAGAAATCTTTTTCAGAAAATTATCTCATTCAAAATAGCTTATAAAAATCAATTATCCAGGAATCTACCTAACAAAGAAGGGATGACAATTACAATGCATACTTCATTACACTGAACAAGGAAAGCATCAAAGTAGCTAGACAATGGAGAGAACTTCCTTTGCTTCTAGATTGGAAGAGTTGAAATTATGGAAATGGCTATAGTGCCAAAATTAATCCAGAGATTTAATACAATACCTATTAAAACTCCATAGTGCTGGAATTCATATGTAATCACAAAAGAACAAAAACAGCCAAAGCAGTATATAATTAGGAGGGGTAAGAACACAACTGACAATCAAATTTCATATACTATTACACAGCTGTGCCAGATACAGTCTAATTTTGGCATAGAAACAGACAAGCACTCCAATGAAAGTAAAAAAGGGACCCGTAAATAAAGTAACACAGCTATGTTTATCTAATTTTTCACAATGAAATAAAAAACATACATTGCTAAAAACCTATTAGACAAGTGGTTCCAGTATAACTGAATATCCTTATGCACAAGAATAAAGTGAGATTAGTATCTTTTATATTTTACAAAAATCAACTTAAAATGTATCAGGGACAAATCATTTTAAACTTGAAAAACTGAAAATTCTAATTGAAAACATCTGATAAACCCTTCAAGACATTTGGGAAGGCAATAAATTTCTAAACAGAGCATCAATAGCACAAGAAGTAATCCAAAGTATTACGACTATAAGATATGAAAATTTTACACATAACAAAGGCAACTAGCAGTATGGCACCTGGACAAACAGACAACAAAATGAGGAAAATCTTTATAGCTATACAGCAGACAAGATGCTAATATCTTAAATATACAAAGAATTACAGAAATTAAATATCAAGGAAATAAAACTTCTGTTCGTCAATGGGCAAATGAATTGAATAGACAGTTATCAAAAGAAGAAACACAATTATTAATACCTATTTGAAAAAAAGTTCAAGATCCCTTGCCAACAAGCAAACGTAAATTAAAACAACCTCAGTTACCATCTCACCAAAATCAGCATGACCATCATCAGTATTCTAAGAAAAATTTTTGGAGGGATGTGGAGAAAAATGACCTTTTATTCAATACTGGTAAAAATGTAAATTAATATGCCATTGGGGAAATCAGTTTGAGAACTCCTCCAAAAAAAAAAAGAATTATCATATATCCAGCTGCTTCCTTTGTGAGCACATACACAAATAATTCTACATCCAACCACAGAGGTATATGTACCACAACATTTATTTATTTGCTTATCACTGTATCAAAGATAAATTATCTATCATTTATCAATAGAAAATAGATAAGAAAAATATTTTACATGCATAAAATGGAATACTATTAATCATTAAAAAATTAAATTATAAAATTTGCAAAATAATGAGGACTTAGAATTTATAGTGTTCAATGTACTTGGTTTCAGAAAAATATATATTTTCCCTCATATGTGGGTTTTAGCCTATACTGTATAAAAAAATTCTAAAAAATCTGAGAAGTTCAGAATAATTTTATTAAATAGATATAACTAGAAAGTTAAAATATTTGAATACTCAATAGCATGCCTAGTTTTCCTTAAAGAACACACACGCACATACATATACATATGCACATACATGTACATATACCTCAAATAAAAGTTTAAATTCCAATCAACTTTATTTGGTTTTATTTATTTATTTATTTAAATATTATTTGGTTGGTTAGTTGTAACTTTTTAGAGGAATTTGCCTTAAGAATAGCAACATATATAAAAATATACCATAGTATTTTTCAACTAATGTCAATATTGGAAAAGTAAAATTAACAAATGTAATTGAGAATTACAATAATAAAAATGAACTAATCACATATCCAAACTCACTCTATGTTTTAGCATCCAATGTTTCTGCTCTTTGAAGACAAGTGTTTTCAAACCTCCTTCCCCCCAAATAACCTGTTTAATATTAAATACCAAGAAGCACTAAGAAATTTCCAGTGTGTGTCTTTTAGAATAAGATATATTAAATGGCTGAAAGTGTCTGGTATTGAAAGAAAGAGGGATAACTCTAAATATTTTACACAGTAGACTGCAAAGCAAAACATTAGAGTTACTTTAGTGTAATGTAATAGATTTTTAATAATTTAAGTACACGTATACACCCTAATCCCAGATATTCTGATTTAAGGATCTTTCCAAAACAAAAGGAAAGTAACATCCACAAAAACTCTTATATGGGAAAGTTTACTGGAATTTTCTTCACAGTTACTTCAAAATATAAATCAACCAAGATTCCTTCAGCTGGAAAATGAAAAACACATATTTTACCATATGTCTGATGGAATTTGACTCCGCAAGGAAAAATAAGAAAGTATTGATGCAATTAAACACCAAGNCAATGACAGGAAGGGATATTTATGAGCCTTTTGAGTGACAGAAAGGTAGATCTTCTCTAAACTATACACATAATATGCTTGTCTCACTTTGTATAGCACTTATTTTCTTTTCAACAAATATACAAGCTTCTAGTACTAAAAACTGAGAGCTTAAAATGGTGCGTATTTGACGAAACCCAAAGTATAAGTAAATAACATATCAGAATCCCCTCTGCAGAAAAACAAAAGGAAGGAGAACAAGGTTGACAAATATGTCTGCAGATACTCTCCTTTTGATGATAAATGTTTCTCAGCATTTCAACATTCAACAACATTCAAGGTCATGGATAATAAACTTTGCAGGGAAAATGCTTCAGGCCACTTTGGAAACTGAGATGCATATGTATTCTAAATTCATCAGATTTTCTCCAAGGATCATGTGTAGAAGTTTTAGTCTATAACCTATATTTCAAAAATACCCACCAATTTATCAAAATAATTAGGTAAACCAAGACTCTGATCTTCTAAAGATAGCATTCTTTTCCATTACTGTGGAGATTGTAGCAGAAACATAGAGATTTCTGAGTGATGTCCTGCTGTGATTGTATTTTTCAGCTTTCTGTTCCTAGAACATAGTTCCTAAGAAAACAAATTGAAAGAAAAGATGCATTTTGGCTCCTAAGTTTTTAGTGCAGGCTTACTGAGTTTTATGGTGTTTGGGTCTGGAGTGAGGCAGGATACCATGTTATAGAGTTTATGGTAGAATAATGCTCCTGCTATCAGGTAGTCAGGAGAGAAACAAAGAAATGATAGTCCACTTAGAGTTCCATGGCAAAATGTGTCCCAAAGATACACTCCTAAAAACTACCATTTTCCAATGGATCCTATCCCTCATCATCTCTCATGTTCCAATAGCCCATCAAATTATGAACAAATGAGTTGCTTAACGTGTTTTTTGGGTCAATCTAAAAGATCTCTCCAAAGACCCACCTCAGATTAGGCCTTCAACAAACAAGC
>LZPO01119061.1:0-11135 GCA_001675575.1 Neotoma lepida | reverse complement strand
CTAGACAGTCTCTCTCTCTCTCTCTCTCTCTCTCTCTCTCTCTCTCTCTCTCTTCTTTTTTTTGCCAATGCCATAAAGTGTGCCAGTGTTTATTTTAACAAGCAGAGCCTGTCATGGACAATTGATATAGAGGTTGAAAAATTGGGAAAAGAGAAGTAACAGGCTTTCTTTTTAAATTTACTTTATTATGATACCATTAAATTTAAGGATAAATAAGAGGGAATTTGGCAAATTAAAATACATATTCAAACCTATTCAAACTATCATGTTTTTCACACAACTCAATTAAACTTTTAGCTTTAGTGATATGGACAAATGGTAATATTTCTCAATTCATTTGCAAAAATGCCTGATTTATTCACCACTCTCAGAAACATGATATTGCTGTACATTTCAAACTATTTTAAAAAGAAAGGAAAACTTGAATTTAGAGGCTCAGTTATTTTTTATTCTACATATACTTTTATTACATGCATTAGAATCCTACTGGCCATCAAATTTAAGTGTGCCTGACAGGACTCGATTAGTTTTCCTTGACAAAACTGCAAAATTTCATTTTATATCTTGCCTGGACAAATAGACACATGTATATATTTTAGTTCAGTGATGATTCTCCTACCCAACCAGGATACACACTGCAGTGTATGTGGGCTAGGAAAGCAATAGTGCATGCTATAGAGGAACAAAGCACTTGGCACAATGTGAACATTTGCCTTCATTTAGATTGCCCTCAATCACCTTTGTGAGTTATAGGGGTTGGAGTCCCCACAATACACATGAGTGAGGATAATACTTTACACAAAGAAAAAAAAGAAGAAATTCTATAAACAAGAACATTTTGCAAATAATTCAAGAAAGAGCTAAAAAGTATATGGATTTTCCTACTTATCCATACTTTTTCATATAATATTTTCCTTTCATTGGGACTTAAAAGAAATTTATGAACAAGGCCTGTTAGAAGCACTTTCTTTTCTGTCAGCCTTTGGATTGGTGTTGTAATACAGCAATCCACCCTGGAGTCAGGGTGACCTACTGATGGGTTTCAGCAGTGAATCATCCATGCACTGCTGTGCACTTAAGGCACCATTTCCAAGACATAAAACAAAACAGTGTGTAAGAACTGAGCATTCCAGGAAGAAGTCTGTCTGGATTATCCCCTAAAGATGTGATCAAGGAGTGTTGAGGGTAAAAATGTTAATGAACTCATTAAATGAAACTTAGAGATGCCATAGAAAGGGATACAGTACTCTATGCTGTCATCTACAAAGTATATTTTGTGTCTTAGAGATGCATTCTGAGTTTGGTAAGAAAGACTGGTTTACAAGCATCCATTGATGAGAATGAAGTGTTTATATGAAGAATAATTTTATTTACTTATTTAGTCATAACCAAGGGCCCAGCTGGTCAAGTACTGAGCTTGGACCACTGAGACTAGTGGTTAAAAGTGTGTAACTTCCTAACCTGCATAAGGTTGATCCTCCCAATTCTTACTGATAAGGATTCTAGCTGAGTAGACAGCACTGACTTTTAGTTGATTATAAGCTTAATCCAGCATGAGAGACAGCAGATTTGTATCTATCTGTAGCTCTAGGTTGAACGTCAATGAAGAATGATAATACATACATCCCACCCTGAGCTGACAGAGAACAACCGAAAATCAATGGAATTGGCAATCAGTTGAATTAAATGTATTTTCATTTCCTCTGTCTTAGCCCATTTAATCAGACGACTCTTCATTGAACCAATAGTGATCACAGGTTCAGCAGAGGTTAACTCATGGACAGCTCACATACTCACAGAGGTAGATCTATCGTGAAAATATTTTAGACCTATCTGATTTTCCAGTGTACAATCATGTCCAGAATCCACAGACACTCTCTCTTTGACAGCAATCCAATAACCTCTTCAGAAAATGCCGAAGTTGAATTTAAAAAAGGGAATTTTAAAAAAACCTTGATTAAACTTAATCATACAATAGAGAATTGGACATGATTTAGGCTATAGCAGTTGGTATTAGAAGGTAGAACAAAGGATAATGGTTTTATTGACTATTTTCTTAATGAATGAAAAAGTATGAAACAACTGTTGCTTGGATGAGACCAATTATAATAGTGCCTGACTGATGAGAATTTATACCACAGATTCAGTCTCTACCTACAATACTCAGTTTACATTTGATGTGCTACTTTGACAGATGGAGAAACGGTACTACAGGCTGGTAAATATCTCAGATCAATAAGGAATAAGGGATTGATTATAGCATAGAGAAGGAGGGAAAATCCTAAGGGGAACTTGAGCATTTCTGAGTGAGGAGTGGCTATACTCGTGTCTAAACTGCTCAAGAACTTGAGGCTGTGACATAAGGGCACATGGTTCTGCAGGGTCAAGCCATTGCTCACTTTAGGAACTAAATTGTCTAAAACTACATTTAGCTTTACTTACACATGGATAGCAAAGGGTCAACTGTTACTATTTGCTGAACTAAAGGGGATGATTCCTACTTCAAGAGATTGGGAGGAGCCACCGAAGCTAGTTCAACTCTAGAACTCCTGCTTTTGTGGAGGGCTATAAAGATGAAAACTTTGAATCAACTTTTTATACCAGCACATATAAAGCCACAAATTTATCATTCAAATATTAGGTAGTCCATGATCAGCTTGCTCTCTTGATTCCCTGCAAAACCTTTTTGTAGACACTACTTAGGTCTACACAGAGTCCAGATAGAATATCCTCTTGGGAAATGCTGTGATATGGGTGGAAATCTCTCACACTGATGGATTTCTGGTGAATTATTTTTGTTGGTGATGTGTTTCTAAACTCATTAACCTAGATATTAGCACATAGTTATCTGGATCTGATATCATAGAGCTTTATTTAACAGACTAGAAAAGAGAACATACGATGGCTGCTAGAGAGGGACGTGGGATTTTTCTCTAGTGGTGTAGTCACCGATAAGTTGCTCCTGCTCAAGGATATAACTGCTTATCCATGCTCATGCAAACAACCCTAATTTTACTCAGTGGTACACATGAACACACACACAGGCACACACACACACACACACACACACACCATGAAAGTCCCAGGAAGACTTTTTGGGATGAAGTGTTTCAGTGGGAGAGGACAGAGGGCAGGTGATGAGACAGGCTAACCTGGCGAAGAGTGAAAATGACCAAATTTGTTATATATATGTATAAAAAGTCCATAAAATTCGTTATGCATATGCATAAAAAGTTCATAAAATTCACTATTTACATGTATAAAAAGTACATAAAATTCATTACATATATGTATAAAAAGTCCATAAAACAAATAAGAAATGAAATGTAAAGTTGTTTATGATTTGCTAATATTTTTCCGTGAAAATGTTGTGTGTGGAGGAGTTAAATGTTACAAAACTGATGTTTGATTAGGATATGTTCTGAAGGAGATTTCAATTTTAAATGTTGTCATGTTGATTTGATAAGAACACTATAGAGAACACTAATGAGAATTTCTCCTAATAACTGATTCAAAGTAAGTCAAATACAACCTAAATGTACCCCATACCTTATATGTTGCAAAATATTTGGGCAAATATTCTCATGTGATGGACAAGTTCAACAAAAGAGAGGGAATCTATATGAATGTGGAGGACTATTTGATATGAAGACGCTCATGCAGGGAGGATGCTGGTAGTGTCAGTCAGGAGAAAGTGATCTCCATTCTGTCTGCTCAGGAAGATTAAAAAAAAAAAACCACACCAGCTGGCTGAAGCTAAGTACAGAAATGTTGTGATGGGAATTGATCTTGGGTGATGGCAACAACACCATGAACAAGTAAAACTGAAAAGCAATCATCTGAAAAAAAATCCCAGTATTACATGTCTGTTACCTCAGCACTTGAGTAGCAACACTGGGGCTGCTGCTGACCAGCTTGTCTAGCCTAACTGGTGAGCTGTGAGATCAGCAAGAGACTTTATCCCACAAAATAACACAGACCTAAAGAGGAAGACATCCAGAATCAACCTGCAGCCTTCACAGGCATTAACACATGCATGTACAGACAATTCCTACATGTGCACATGAGCACACACACATAAATACAATCAATCAATCAATCAATAAATAAATAATGCAAGATGTGTCTGCCAATAAATGAGATGTCAGGAACAAGTCAAGATGAAGGTCACTTGTGAGACGATGACATTACTATGGGGAATGGTGGGAAAACCGGAAGGAGAGATGATCTCAAAGAAAGGTTTTGTATAAATTAATACAAGCACCATCTTAAAGATATTGCATATTTGTTAGCACACTTAACCCTCACACAACCCTTTTGCAATCCATGTTCAAGTCAAAATGATTGGATCAAGTGTGAATTGTTAACTGTTGTTCTGGAATTTGGCACTTAAGGGACCAAATTAACCAAGTTGGTGCTCTCCTTGGTGCTCCTGTTTATTCCATTTGTGGGGAGGAGATAGGAGTAAACACTTAGTGAGCAAGCAGACTGTTCCCCACAGAGTGCTGGGCCTTGAGTTACCTCCAGAATAGTTCTCAGTGGAATAAAGATATGTGTGAAGAGTGAGACAGCCGCCACCCAGGAGGCTCTGGAGCAGGGAAACTTACCAAATGAGAAAGGTGTCCTTGGGCTCTACTCTAATGCAAATCAGAATTTGTAGCTGAGGACTACTGTGGTTTTAACAAAAGAATCAATGTCTAAACAACAGAGTAATCACTTGGGTAAAATAAACATTCTTTTTGTTGTAACTGCTATTGCTTGCTTGTTTAGTTTGGCTTTTGAGGGCCAAGAAAACTGATGTGCTTCAGAGACAGGGAGCCCCTAGGCAGAGAGCTGGACAACTTCTTCACAAACTGCTGAAGGGGAACAAAAGGCAGAATACAAATGTTGCAAAATATTAACATTAGAAAAATCTCAAAGTTCACCACATAATTTATAACGGCCTTTGTAAGTGTGAAAATGTCTGAAACTACTTGTTACAAGAGAAAACTGGTGACTTCTGTTTGGGAAGAGCATGAGAGAATGTGACTTGGGGGGGTTGTACTAGGTAAAAAGAAAATTATCCATGCTAAAACTCAAGGAGCAGGCTGAATGTAGGTTCTTAGTGAAATAAAAAAATCCACAAGAAATTGATTTCATGTTGCTGACTGCAAGGATTCAGGGAACAGTGCCCTGTGGCTGTGATCTAAGAGAGCGAAACGAGCTTCCCTGGGGGCTGTCAAGGTGCTTGTTAAAAACCACCAGAGGTTAGGCATCATAAGACTCCTTAGAGAGCAGCAGTTATTGGATCGTAGCTGGAAAGCTCATCAGAATTTCAAAGCATGGGGGTTGGGGAAGTGATGCCTCCCTTTGATGACTCCTCACAAATAGGCTGAGGGGTCAGAGCAGCTGCCTAACTGGAGGAGCCTGGGGCTCCTTTCCCTGCCTCTGCATTGTTTTTTCTTCTAGGTAGGCTCCTCTTCGCAGATCTTTCTTGTCTTCCTCACCCCCTCAAAAAAAAACAAATCCATTTTTTCTGTCTCCCTTATCTGAACTCTTTGCATAACTATTTATCTATTAGTTGATTTTTATTAATCAGATATGAGATTGTTGCATTCAGTGAATACACAGCCAATCTGGTGATATTATACTTAGAGCTGATGTTTTTATTTGTATGTGTGTGTGTCCCACTGAGTATATATGGAAGTCAAAGAACAGTTTTCAGAGAATTCTCTCTTTCTTTCTTATTTTTATTATTTTTTTTATTCATTTTACTTACAAACCGCAGATCCATCTCTCATCCCTCCTTCTACCTCACATAGGCAGGATATCTCTCACTGTTTCGACTGCTGGTCCTGAACTTCCCAAAACATGGGAATTGGAATGCTGGGACCACAGATGCATGCTACTGTATCCAGCTTTTTAATATAAACTTTGGGTCATTAGGCTTACAGAGTTAGTGTTGTTATCCACTAACTCATACCCCAGCCCCAGAGCTGAGCATCTATGATCCCTGCAATGAAAACCTGACCTCAAATTTCAGTTAACTGGAATTGGGCCATTTAATTGAACTGTTTGCAGTTGAGTGACACACAGCAGTTTAAAATGGATCAAAATGTAACATCAGTCTCCCTGGTAAACAGATGAAATTTTTCCTGAATATCTTTTGGAGTACTCAGAACTCAGGCAACTGTGGATAAAGAAGTCATTTCACTTATATGGTATTCTCTGGGGAACAAGGGAGGGGATTTTACAGTGGGTACTGTGCTATCCAGGACATGAAGATGAATAGTCAACTGGCTGTTTCTGAGTTATCCAGTTATTTAGGGAAAATCTCATCTTTATTGTGTAGAGAGGAAATTTTTATATATCTTCACATGATCTCTGAAGACTTCAAATACATAATTTTAGACAAGGAACTAAAAATAAATGAGATTCCTTCCAACAGATGTGAGGAGGTTTTAGCCAAGGCCTATACTAACATATAAAGTCCCTAGATAGTGCTGAATCCTGAGGCAGTGTGGCTTTGTGAGGATCACATCATAAAAGGTACCAGGATGTGGTAAGTCAGTGTATATACTGAGCCTTGATCACTTTACTACTGTTTTTATTTCAGCTTCAATATGTCTCCTGACCTGTCTCCCTACTTATAAACCTTTGCCCTGTAAAACACATGTACACACACAAACACACATGTAGAGAGATGTTCATACACCTGCTAAACATGCATACACATAAGCATAACACACACACATACACACACAGAGACAGAGTCTGAGAGAGAAACAGAGAAACAGAGAAACAGAGAACAGAAACGCAGAGGCACAAACAAATGGAATACAATTATTAAAAAACCAAATTCTTCCTTAAACTTTATTACTTATATAATGTTTGAACATTAAAACAGACACTTTCTTAATAAACATATGAGAAACTCATTTGAGAAAATTTTTAGTTAACACCTCAAAATAAAACCAGAAAGATATTATTGATTTGTGCAAAGAAAGCAAACCAAAGACTGAAGGTTGAGCCTCTGTCCATACTGATGTCCTTTGGATATCCCACTGTATCTGTACAGATCTCTTCCCTACCTGGAGTCCTCCAGAAGCCATATTGGGCAAGGCACTTTTGGGCTGAACAAGGTGCTTTCTACTTAAAAGCAAAGAGCAACTTCAGTAAGTTTTACAATATTAGATTATTACTACAAAGATGGACGAAGAACTGTGATGCAACATTGAGATACTCTCAGAGGAGAAGGTAGAAGAAGAGGGAGTCAAAGCATCTTATAGACCTTGATGTTTCTCCTGGACCTTCGGGTTAGGCTTCTGTCACTGTGATAAAGCACCATGACATAAGCCATTGGGGAGGACAGGATTTATTTCAGCTTACACTTCTAGGCAACAGCTCATAACTTAGGAAAATCAGAACAGAAACTCAAAGCAAGGAACTAGCGGCCTGAACTGAAGCAGAGGCCAAGGAGGAGTACTGCTTCCTGGCTTGTTTCATCCAGCTTGTTAAGTCTACCTTTTTATATCATCCAAGACCATCTGCCCAGGGGTAGTATCAGAAACAGTGGACTGAGCCCTACACATCAATTTTTAACCAAGAAAACGCCTCACAGGTTAGAGGCAATATTTTCCCAGTTGAGGTTTTCTCTTCCCAAATGACTCTAGCTTGTGTCAAGTTATTAAAAGCCTAACCAGGGCACCTGATATGTCTGTACTACTCCCAATCTCTCTCTGTCTTCTTGCTTCCTTCCTATGCTTGGACAAGCGTTAGCTGCAAGTGATGACCAGCGTACACATTTACAGGCAGTGAAAGAGTTCAGGATACAAGTACAAGTGTCAACAAGTATTCAGAGGCAAAAGAGACACAGCTATTCTGTCATAACCTCTCTAGCCACACATACACAAACATCTACTGAGCATGACCAAAGTAATAGTTGTTTTGTCTTGTTTTAGCTTTATAGGGTGGGAAACAGGTTACATCAGCAATTGCCTATGAGAAAGTCCCAAGAATATTTAATAAATGGATATCATAATATTTCTATTTGTAATACAGAAGGTAATATTGATACCTTTTAAAAATTTCTATATATTAAATAATATGAATTGAAATACACATTAAGCTGAAGTATAAAACATATTATTCCTCTTTTTCCTTAATACATATATTGTACAGGCTGTGAAAGAGAAAATGCTTTAAAGGTTCTAATTACGTTGGCATTTATTTCTATTTCCTTGATTGGGTAAGCGTGTTGTTAGAAAATATCTGTGAATATAAATGCTCTAAAAATCTTGTACATAGCACTTTGGTCAAACTGGCTTTTCAGTAAAACACCCATGTTGTCTGCAACATGTCATATATCCTCAGGTCAACTGCTCACCAAGAGCTTTTGAAATTCTTATGTTGATTTAATATGGAATAAATATTTAGGATTCTTAGCTTGGCATGGTGGCATTTGCCACCCATCACAGCACTTAGTATATGGCGACAAAAGGGTCAGGAGTTCAAGGTCAGCCTTAGCTACATAGCTAGTTTGAGCCCAGCCTGGGCTATATGAAAATTTGTCAAAAGAAGACAGATGATAGAGAGAAAGATAGATAGATAGATAGATAGATAGATAGATAGATAGATAGATAGAGAATACAGTATATTTTTATCAGAAATACATTTCTTAAATAAACTCTACTTATATTATATATAAGTATATATGTTCTTTCAGTAAAACCTTAGGGGCTAAAAGATGGTCCAGGAGTAAAGAACACTTGCTGCTCTTTCAAGGAACCTGAGTTTAGTACCCAGCATCCACGTGAGGTGCTTCCTACCAGGTTTTTACCATTGCTTTTCATGGCTAGTTAATTAAAGCTATCCACACTCTGTAACTACACTCTTAAAATCTCAGAAGCATGCCTCAAGTCTTGTGTCCTCCCAGTTCGTGTTATCAGGGAAAGGTATTTAATGTACTGTAACTAAGTTCCAAATAGAGACACTGTGGGGGAAGAGACCAGAGCTCATGCTCCTTCTGTGCGGCTTATAGAGGGATTGCTCTAAGGTCTACTCTGATCTCTGAAAACACTGCAGACTTTCTTTGCATTAAGAAAGTGAACACAGACTTCAGTTTCCTTATTTCTTTATTTATTTCAATACTACTTTATTCACTCTGCAAACTCCTTCTTATTTCCATGGCAATTTATGCTGCATAGGACTTACATAATATAAAGCAACTCTAGCTAGGGAGACAATTCTTTCGTATGAAAATTAGAATTAAATGGGAAAAAAATCCATTCACCCTTAGTAGCTGTGTTATTTGACATGTTATTGAAACCCCAAAACCACACGAGTATGATTTTCCCATATCGTCTAATGAAAAGTTTCCAAGCATATTTTCACTATGTATTGTTCACAAATGCTTCATCGTCCCCTGACAAATGGTCTGTAGAAAATCTCTAAAATCTTCTCTCACAGTACTACAGCTTAAAAGATTCATGCCATCAAATACTGCACCTCAAAGGCTAATGTCTGCTCTCCAAATTTCAAATACTGTAGCCTAATAAAAATTTAAAGAGTAAGAGCTCCTCCCTAGAGAGCAGCTGTCAAGACTTTCTTAAAAGAAAGAAGCATAAACAGCCTCTACCTAGAGTGCTGATGTCTCATCTTTGAGAAAAGACAATGTGAGGGCAAGTATTTTATAACAGAAAAAATTCAAGTTGTGCTAGTTGATGTTAAAATGATAAGCTTTTAATCTCATAATAACTGTGTATTAAAAATATTCCAAATATCTTTGGTGCATTTGTGAAGGGAAAATTAAAATCTATGTGTATGTAGGTATATAGATATATAGATATCATATGTATATATGCCATAAATACATATAATATAGATACATATACCTATACCTGTAAGCACGCACACAAGACATTTGTGCACAAGCACATACATGCACTCAGAACCTATTTTAGGCATGTAGCAGTTTCTTTTTAACCACTTTCTCCACCAGTGTCCCATGAGGAGTCTGCTTTATCCAGTTCATAGCTGCACTACATTAAATCATGACTTCCCTGGAGACAAAACAGAGTTCATTTTAGCTCCATGGCATCACACATTCTCCTCTCTACACATTTCATCAATGATATTTCATTTGTATTTTCTGTTTCATCAAAGTCCCTTGTAGTAATATCCCTTCAAAAAGCCTTGACTTGGAGAATCTTAAGTAGAAAAGACCGAACCACTTACTTCTTGTCACTTGTGGACAGAGAGATGGGGATTCAATTCCAGAGATCACCCAGGAAATGAGATCTCATTTTTGTCCATCATGGCTTCTTAAAGTGTAATTATACTATCACTTCATAATATAATTTATTTAAAATCAATTGAGTATCAATGTCTTTTTTTTAGACATATCATCATCACTCTTGCTTTGGGATCTGCCTTCTGTTTAGGATGTGTTCTGCTGACATTTGCTTAGAGAGGAGAAACATGGCACCTTCAAGAATGATTGTTCTATGCCCCTTCTGGTCTTCTAAGTAGTATAGTAAATAGTATAGTAGTAAGTGAACACGTGTTCTTTCACAATTTTGTTTTGTCATTTCACTTATCACATGTGAAATGAATCACAGGTGGCCATTCCATTGTGGTTCATTCTGGTGAACATCAAAACCATCCAAACAAGAAAACCACAGTTGCTGGGATGGAGGAATAACGGTTCAATTGAGATGAATCAACTCATCTGTATTAATAAATTCAGTCATTATGTTCTTTTCCAAATTATTTTGCTGATTTGACTGTATTCAAACACAATAAGCTATTAATATTGTATAATTAAAAAGTTTTCAAAGTTAACATATCAAAGTTCAAACACAATGTAATACATAATAATTTTAATTAAAAGTTTCAAGTTTCTGAAGTTCAAATTGCAACTTATTTTTTAAAAACATCATGCTACAGGCCCAGGAAGAACTTCTATTGCTACAACCTCACACCAGCAGAAGCTGTGAGGACTTTGAATCCCCAGAACTCACATAAATGCCAGGCAGGCAAGGCAACCACCTGTGAAGCCAGCACTTGGTACTCACATACTGTGAAGCCAGCACTTGGTCCTCACATACTGTGAAGCCAGCACTTGGTACTCACATACTGTGAAGCCAGCACTTGGT
>LZPO01119058.1:0-11171 GCA_001675575.1 Neotoma lepida | reverse complement strand
CACACACACACACACACACACACACACACACACACACACACACACACAAATTAAATACAGAAATAACTTAATAAATGTTAAAAATAAAAAGAAAAGCATTACCCATATCCAAGGGGGCTAGTTCATTCCATCTCCCAACTGCTCTCTGTTTTCATAAGATTACTAACTTTAAGAAAATAACTGTTTTTCTCCTTCATATCTTAACATTCAACCATGAATAAATAAATACTGCAGTTCAATTTCAACTGATTTTACCTAAATGGTATCATGGACACCACATTAGTGTAAACTTATATTATAAATCACTTTTAGTTTACAGAAAAAATAGTAAGTTGTTATATATACTCTCTCCAGTATATGATGCTATTTAAAACTTTGTTGTATGAAATAAAATATTTATCACAACTAACACATCAATATTATAAAAGTAACTTATTTATAAAAATTCATACTTTATACTTTCACAACCATGGTTTCCGATACATAGAGCAGCCTATCTTGTAATGTAGTTTGTAACTCAGGCTGGACTTAAATTGGATCCAGTCTTCATTTATCTGCCTCTCAAGAACCATGAATACACAAATGAGCTCCAAGAATGTGATCAAAGTTTGCTACAACAAAGGTGCTGCAATTGTACTTTATTATCATTCCCAAAACATGAACATTATAAGATGTTTTTTCTCTCTGGATATTGTAAAATGATATTGGATCTCATCCAGAATACCACACTGTGCCCCTTTAGCATCATAGATGGAAACTATGTTCTCAGAATTTCCTCATTTGTGATTGTATCAAGATGTATGAAAAAAGCAAGTTTTTGATACTACGTCCCTTAGTTTTGAGTTTACCAGATGGCTTTCTTGTGATTATATATGGGATAATAGTTTTAGGAAAGAAGTCTACAGAAGGAAAACACAGTCACATCAAACACTGTCAAGGGTGTACACTGTCTACATGACTTACCTTGATGATGGCTTGCCTGGTCACATTGCCAAAGCAGGCTTGCCCAACTTTGATCAATGTAAATATCTTCAGTTGGCTTTTATGTCATTTTGATATCTCCCCATGTGGTTTTGCATTGCTTTAATACTATGAGATGAGCATGTCTTATTGGGAATACTTTCTTCTTCAGATCTAAAATCATCCTCTTCTCTGAGAATCTTTGGTTTCCTTGATTAGCCTTACTAAACGTTTTATTAGAGTCATTTTGATTTATTATAGTATTGGAGCAGTTTATCAATTTAGTACAGTTGATACTATATCTTTATGTCTTTACAGGTTTGTTTTCTCATTTAGAGGTTTCCTACTACAAAATTATAACTCTATTCTTTATTATTAAAGTTTATTCCTTATCTTTTCATCTTTAATCTATTATCAAACAGAATATATTTTTGTGTAATCTTTGAAGTACTCTTCGAATGTTCCCTCTTTTCATATTGAAATCTGAAAACGCAATAGCATTTATGAAAAAGCACAAAATTTCCTTACTACACAGCCACTTTTGGTTAAAAAAATATTTATGCATTTCCCTGAGATTCTCATTTCATCAAATTTCTGTGTATTTTTTTAAAAGTATAAATTATTTCATGCAGATTTAAAATAACATCCGGCAGATCAGATCTCTCAACTGTAATAATCAACATGCATGTCTTAGATATTATTAAAATTTTGTGGGTGTTTTTTTCAATTATCTTGAGAAGATAACAGAAACAATGATAAAATGCAAATTCTAATTGTGTTGGTGAGAATGCTGAAATGGATCAGACTGAGGAAGTTTCACGTGCTTGCTTTTCTTCATCTAACATTTTACAGGTCCCAATTAATTATTACTCCCTTAATTTCTGTTATTTATACTTCATGCTTTTTTTAAAATGAATTCAAAATAATTTTCAGCCCTATTTACAAATGTCAATGCTTGGCATGATGTTATAAATGGTATTATAAAAATTATTTTCCTTTATTTCATTCTTGTTATAAATGTAAAAATTTGAAACTACTCCACTCATGTGCCACACTTTGTAGAAACACGCTATTAATCTTAATAATGTATATGCAGATTTTTTTGGAGTTCATGATTGCTTATCTTCTTAGATGAAAAATTATTTTTAATGCCTGTCTGGTGTTTATTTATCAATTTATTTTATTATTTATTGTATTCATAGAATGTGAAATAAGTTGTTATCTTTTTTCCTGATTTCAAAGGGAATGAATTCAACATTCTATAACTCTGTAGAGAATATAATGATTAGTGTACATCAAAAATAAATGATATCTGTTATTATGATTTGTATGTGAAATATTCCCCACATGCTTGAGCAATAATTTTCATGGTAACATATCATTTTGAAAATATCTCCTACATTCAAAGAGAGTGGAAATTTTGCTGAACCTCATAGCCAGAGTCAATAATAGATCTTGAGGTCACTTAAGACTTAAGATTGATATCCTACTGTGTTATCACCCTGTTTGTTTCAACTGCCATCAATGCAGTGACCAAATTTATTTACCTTAGTTTTTTTATGCAATCATGTTTTACAACTAAATTAATGTATAAGTATAATTTTTAAATATATTCTTCTTTGTGTTCCTAGCCCAGAGAGCAATGCATGTGTATCTGTGTGTATACTATGATAACAGCAAATATAGTCAGAAACTAATTTAAAAAATTAATATCCACCATAAATTTTGGATGCAACGTGTGAATATTATTACTTGAAAGAATTGGGTTATTTGTTATTTGGGTCAGTTGGGATTAGTGATTTAATCCCTTTTATGCTGTGTTAAAGATGTCTATAGAGTATCCCTAATTCCCCCCCATGTGATGATTTGTGTGATGTTCAATTAAAGAAAGAACAAAGCCCTTTGGTAGAGACACAGGCCCACAGACACGGGTAGAGAAAGTTAATTCATATAGTTTGTATTGTGGCAGCATGGCAAAGCATATTGTTTTTATTATTACAATATGATTACAGTGTATCTCCCCCGTCTTCCTTCTGGAACCTCCCTTATATCCTTCCATCCTCTTCTTCAAATTCATGACCTCTTTTTCTTCACTAATTGCTATTCCATGTATATACATATATATTATTAATACAGCATGTTTAAACTGTATAATGTTACTTGTATGTACGTTTTCAGGGACGACCAATTGCTGTCCTCTTCCCTAGGGAAAACAACCTCTCCATCTTCCAGCTTTCCTCAGCGGCCTCAGTTCTTTGTGTATGGTTGTTGCCTCATGGTCTTTTCTTCACCCACTTTCGTGAGTCTATTCTTTTGTGGTGTCATTTTAGACTCTATGGTTGTAGCTTCTGATATACAATCACACAAGACTTTCTGAAACTCTGGCCCTTACATTCTTCTTGCCTCATTCCATAATGTTCCCTGAGTCTTAGGCATGTCTTCCATTTTAAAATAAGAAAGCATTCTTGAATTCTCAAAGAGTTTAAGGTTTGTCTTGCTGTAGTGGAAGATCTGAATGTGTCATGGATGTGGTTGGAGTACAGTGGGATCCATATTTTTTCTGTTATGGCATTAACATGGTAAATGAAATGGGACTCTATTTATTCACTTTTTTCATTATGGTTCTATATTAATATTACAATAAAATTTTAAAATAAAATATTTAGTGGCTGTATTTTTTAGCCTAATGAAAAGTTTGTATAAGATTGGAATCATTTAATAGATTTGGTTGAGTATGAAATGAAATTGATTGCAAAATTTACTTTTAAGGAAAGCTTTCTCATTATAAATTAATTTTTAATTTTATGCTATTCTAGTTAAACATTTTGCTTAAAACCTATACCTTATAATATTTAAATATACATACATAATTTCTGACAGAAGTCTGAACATAATTATTTTCTGTTTCTAGTATTGTTACTGGACTAGATATTTATCTGCTTATTGTAGCTACTTTATTTCTGTGCACTTAAAAATTAAAAGCATCTATCCAGGGAGTTTTAACTGTAACAGAATTCTAAGTTTAAAATTATTTTAGATAATTATGGATTAATAATTTTACCTAATCAGATTCTCAAATTATGAAATACCTTTCTATATTTCAACCCAATTTACATTTTCTTGTATCTGATGTAAATCTTGTTCATTTCTACATACCTTTTTTAATGTTTTTCTTAAAGTACCTTAGCTGTACTCTGTGATGCATTTGTCTTTTCTATTTATAGTGTCATGTAGATTAAACTGCTCATAATCCCAAGTTTAGAATTTCCCTAAGGAAAAGAGATAATGTATAGTATGATTCCTTACATTTCTGTTTAGCTCATAATACTGAAACACATAATTCTAAATGTCATATTCTTATCTTTTGAAACACCTCAAAACAAAATGTGTAGGTTTAAACACCAGAAACTTTTTGTAAAATTATTCATAACTATTTAAAATACATGCAATTGTATATTAGCAAACAATCTATGAGCAAAACATATAAAAGTAGTTCTTAACACCTTATTAAGTCTCTTTGTCCATTGAAATAGACAATAACAACATCTGTACTTATAAGCATAAACTATCAATTATACAAATAATAGTTGCTCAAGTATAATATGTACAGACAGATGAAATTGTCCTTCCAGAAATTCATGAAAGACTAAAATACACAGTTTTTCTGAAAATTAGATCTATGTAAGTCTTCATAGACATTTTATCTCTGATATAAAGTAAAATACATAACACATGAAATAATAAAATATAATCCCTGCAATTGGAAAGAATGAAAAAAAAAAGTGGAAACAGAAAGGAAAAGAAAAAAATAGGAAATTGATACTTGAAATTTCTACTAGGAATCTCTGGACTTTAAAGGAAAACAAGTAGATACTACATAGGACCTAGTATAATTTCACTGTTACCATTAGGCTTTTGCATCGAGCCACAGCCTGTCCCTGACTTGATATTTATGTTCTATTTGGTACGGTTTGGAAATCCAAATCAGGGCATTACAAATTTTATGCAAGTGCGCTACCACTGAGTTACAAGCCCGTCACTTGGTGCTGTTTTAATTGACATTTGCTTATTTTTTGATTGGCTTATCAACATTCCTAATTAATATTTCATATGTTCTATATAGTAGGTTTACTTTAGCTATATGGGATACATTCTACTGGTGCTTTTAAGCAAAATTTGCCAGAAATAATACTGATAAACATGTAATACTGATAATACTGTATAATAGTATAAATAAAAATAACTCTATAGGGTAGTGAGATTGCTCAAAAAGTAAGGACATTTGCCACCAAATCTAATGACCTGAGTTTGATCTCTGTAACTCATGTTGTTGAAGGACAGAAAAGACTCTTGCAATTTGTCATCTGATCTTTACAAGTGCCATGGCACACACATGTGTAAACACACACGCACACACACACACACACACACACACATACACACTCACATTAAAAAGTGTAAAACAATACCATTTTATGGATGTCTTCTGGTGCACACATTTTTTTCACAAATCAGCAATGTGACTTTAATTCATTTAATATATCTTTGAATTTCATAAAGTAGAAGGAATGAATTCAAAGAAAGAAATTGTTTTGATTTGATATTTATTGACTTTTGAGTCAGAGTCTTATTATATAATCCCAATGGGCCTTATAATTGCTGGGAGTATAGAAATATACCTCCTCATTAAGTACAAATGATTTTATTTATTTATTTATTTGTTGGGTACTGTCATAATGTAGCCAATTTAAATTCTGAAATTTCTCACAAATGTATTAGGCCAATTTGAATAAATAAAACATACTGCTTATGCTTTTGAATTTACCTTCAGAAGCCTTAACACAACTTAATTCCAAATCTGTCATTGTGGTTCGATTATTCCATTAAACTTTCAATGCCCCACCAATTTCAAGTATTTATTATGTTCCTTGCATTTTTTTTAGATTAAAAAGAGGATAGTCATTTTGTCTATTCAATTAAAAATAATACTGCAGACAATTTTAAAAGTACCTCCCATTATTTAAGCCACAATATGTGATGCATTTTATACTTATTTTAGTGACATGAAAAGACTTTCTTCCACACTCAAGTTTACAACTAAGAAAATTTCACATTTCACTAGTTATTGTGTTTGGGAACTCTGGCCAAATATCCTCATCAGCAAGAATGGGGTTCAGAAGGTCACTGAGCTTGCCCATTTGTCTTTATCCTTGCGTAAGATGTTTTTTTGAAATGAGACATGGTCTTCTGCATGAAGGAGTGGAAGTGACATAAGACTGAATAACTTTGCACAATTGAAAACACAGTAATCCTTTCCACAGCATTTGGCTTTCTACACCTTATGTAACTTTTTTAAAATGTCAGTTTGGTTTTGGAGATTTGGACCCTTAGGATTATAAGATTAAGTTCTCAAGATTGTAACTTTTGATACTCTGATCTTTAGAAATTTTATACTTTAGAGATTTTGATCTCATAGGATTTCAGTGTTAGTTTTCCTGGTTTTGAGGACTGCGTCTTTACGATTATTATCAGCACTGCTCAGTTCTGGGTGACGCATGCCAAATCACTTAAAGAGATCTTCTTCACTCTGTATCCTGAATCTGGGTGAGTGCTTTGATCATGCAATTCAGTAAGCCATCTGCGGAGTGAGGTGCTAGTCTTTCTTTTGGCAAATACCCATAAATTCAAACTGAAATGGAGATTTATATTAAACTTGTTCTTCAAAATCTCATATACACATGAAAAAGTTTATTATGAATATGTGACCCTTGATTTTAACAAAGATTGTTGGTGTGACCTGCCATTAGACATATCCAGTGGATCCCCTTTGTATGAAGTGTGAATATACAACTGAAGTCTATGACTTCCTCATCCCGGAATGTTTAAGAATCTAATAATACAGCAAGGAAGTGTATGACCCTATGATCCCTTTCACTATGCATGACTGACTGGCGACAGAACCAGTCTTGTCAGGCCTAATCCCAGTAATAACAGTTAGGAATTCATGATTGTAGTGTCTGTGTCATGCCTAGAATGTGGCATTCCACAGCCCTTCTTCTGGCTCTGTCTTATTGCCTCTTCTTCTATAAGGTTTCCTGAACCTTAGAGAGAGTGATGAAATTTTTTGCTGAGACTAAGNTTTAATCCTATCTTATTCTTTGCATCATGGGCAGCTATGAGTTTCTGCAATTATTCCTGCCCACTACAGAGACCTTGCTGATTAAGGCTGATAATAGACTTTGTCTACAAGTATAAACATAAGCAGCTAGAGGGAAAAAAGATGTTAGATGGGTTTTTGACTGGGTAATAGAACTAGGCATGGGTTCCTCCTATTGAGTACAATCATAGAGCAATTGGTTACTTACATAATGGACAGGCCATATTGCATAGGTAGGCACAACTTGCAAAACAGATTGCATTGTGTCATATAGGGTTAGACCTGGGTCAGAAAGACCATTGATGACCTGTATAGCACATTTCAGCTGTATAAAAGCTAGACAGTAATGGAAGAAATTTCCTGGTCAGTTCCAAACAGGTTTTTCTGTCTTACAACCAAACTATTGGTATTTTCAGCAATAGGATCATATTATCTAATTCTGTTGCATGCCCAGGAAGAATGGCAAGGGTTTGTATAAATCCGTAGTCTTCTTAGCCTTTGTAGCCAAAGAGCTCCTAGGGTATCAAAAACCTGCACTGAAATCTCTGTCTAGTAGCCAATTGTTTCTAAGACCACAATCTTGTCATCCAAAGTACCATACCTGTTTCAATGTCATTTTTATAATTATTTTTAAATTGGTTTGCAAAATAGTAGGTTTCCATGTGGATTTTCCCATAGCTTCTGATTTGTTTAATCCTCCTCTCTCTCCCATTGTTTCCTGTATAACCCTTGATATAACTCATTGATTAAATATTTCACCCTCCACATTACCCACTTCCATGTCAACGCTTGTTGTAATGTTGTTTCGATGATGCCCATTCTATCTGAGTGGAGGAAATGTTTGAAAGTGGTTTTAGTCTTCATTTCTGTGACAGCCAATGATCTTGAATGCTTTGTAAAGTGATCATGAAAAACTTTAAATTTTTCTTTTGAGAACTCTCTGTTTAGTTCTACAGTCCATTTTTAAATATGATTATTTGTTTCTCATGGATCAGAAGAATTAATATTGACAAAATGGCTACTGAAAATATTCTAAAGTTTCAATGAAGTTCCAATAAAATTTCCAAGGTCATTCCTCATTGTTATCTAAACAAAATCTTAAAATTTATATAGAAGAATGCAGCCAAAGATAGCCAAACCAATCCCAGGCATTAAGAAGACTCTAGGGAGAATCATCATACCTGATTTCAAGTTATATTACAGAGATAAAGTGATGGAAACAGCAAGGCACCAGCACAAAGCAGAAATGCTTGTCAGAAAAACAGAATAGAGGACTCAGATATCATCCCTGGAAACTATCGATACCTACCTTTGACAAAGATGCTTAAAATACACACTGATTTTAATAGCTGGTGCTGGTTAAAGTGAGTATTAACGGAATGAAACTGGATTCTTATCTCTTATATTTCACAAAACTCAACTCCAAACAAATCTGGAACCCCTTTAAAAGAAACAATACAAGAGTATTGAAACTACAAGAGTAAAATGTAGGGAGTATACTTCAAGATATAGTCATAGGTAAGAAATTGTATGTAGGACTCTGGTCACCCATAGAATAATGGTAGTAATTGACAAATGAGACATCATGAAATTAAAAGTCATCTGTAAAACAAAAGGAACTGTCAATTAGGTGAAGAGGCAGAGTACACAATGGAAAAATCTACATACAAGTTACACATCTCATAGAGAATTAGTCTTTAGAATGTATAAATAACTCACAAAACTAAACATCTAGAAAACAAACACTCCAACTGAAATGGAGAGAAAATTTTAACATCTCTCCTTACTTAGGTGATGAGTTTGTCTTGTAGGAAAGAAAATGCTATAATTAGCTCCAATATATATAGGCTTTTGCAGTGTAAATTATGTGTTTATTGCAATTAATCCTTATTAAATAAAGAAGCAAATAGAAAGACTTACCATGGTTAGTCTTTTCTAAGCTCCAGGCAGGGTGTTTAGAAACCTTTTGTGTTGTCACTGGAATATAAAGCTACTTTTGTTGATTATATTATGCTCTGGTTATTGGGACAAACTCTCACTATTATATAATGACCTAAGTAAAAATCCTATTACATAATTAAAAATGTATGAATAATTAATTTTACTTTTACAGTATCAAATTATTCCTCCATCCCTACTGATTACAAGAGTGCTTTATGAATCTGTGAGTAAATTATTTTATTTTCCTTGTATTTTTCATTCTCTTGAGTAGTCATATGCCTTTATTTTCCTTAAATTGATATGTAATGCTAGCAATGTATCATTTATCTAGGCCAAAATATATTTTCCTCATTTAAGATTATTTTCCACAAATTAAATATGCAGTATAGATCTACACACCTCAGTTTCTGTTGGCTCAGCCTCCAAAATAGGCCTTTAGTCTATCTACCTCTTTCTATGTTCTTGAGCAGCAAATATCTAAGTTATAATAGTTCCCTTCTGCATATTTGAAAAGATCTTTAATTATTCCACTAGATTTAACCTCTGTGATCCATGATGTACTTTTCTCATAGATGCATAACTGATGTCACAATAAATAGTCAACATTAGTGCCAACTTTGCTTAAAATCATTTAATTGCTTCTCTCTTTTTGGAATCAAACCTACGTGTTTGATCTTAGCTTAAAAATTCATGCATTGTAGGGCATCTACCTAACTTTTAATCCATTACCTGCTTCTCCTGACTCTCTTTGATTAAAGGGTTCTAAGTTTTGTTGCTACTCTTGTTGGCTGTGCTTGGGCATTATAACTATTCATACAAGTTATATATGCTTATCTCATAAAGCACATATAAAGAATGTCCATCTTAGAAATCTTGATTATAACACATATATGCACACATAAATGTTTATATATAAACATCTAATTATGTGTATATGTGTGAAATTAATAACCCTTATCACCATTGGAGCAAAAATGGCATACCACTGCCTAAAATTATTATACCTTCTTAATTTATTTGCTACAAATTTAAATTACATACTTTCCATGTTATCCAAAGAAAAACAAATTTAATCTTTCTTGCTCAGTTAAATAGTTAAGTTACCAGTTTCCTAATCCATAAATTGGAGAGGTAAAATTCACCTCTCAATTTTATTACAATGAAAAGCAGGCTTTTCTTGAATAAACATTTGGCTATTATTTAACATGCATAAAATCTCAGGAAATAGTTCTTTCTTGTTATACTCATGTTAGAACAGTCTATTTATTTTTCCCCCAAAAGGAAATTTATAAATGAGTATGTAAAGTAGATTTCCTAATTTTTTCTTGTTCTACATCTTAAATATGTATTGCATGTGTGATTAAAATAAGCATTAGCTGATGAGGTTATTACAGACTGCATATTCTTCCCTAAAATTCTCATGTTGAAACTACGTCCCAATATGATGGCATCAGGATTGGAGGCTGGACTTTTGGCAATAATAGGTCATGTCAGCAGAGATATCATGAACAAAATTAGTATCCCTGCAAAGGCTCAGAGACCTCACTATCTATTCCACTACATGAAAACAGCAAGAAAATCTTTTTCAGGTAGCAAATTGACCTTGGTCAGAGTTCTTATGCCCAGGATGTTGACAAATAACTTTCTGTTGTTTACAGGCTGCTCAGTTGGTGGTATTTTGCAATCAGCCTAAACAAACTCATATACACAGACAAATTCTGTGCTCCTCTTCTTTGAATCCATGTGGTGACTGTACCATTATAGAGAGTTAAGGAGACTCAGTTAATACAACAAAGTAAAACTAATACATGTTTAATGTCATGTAAGCTTAATGATGTAGTTCTAATTAAAGTACACTTCATGTTGTACTTAGATGATCAGACCAGTGACTGACTCCTTTTAACAATTGTAACTAATGATATTTCAAGGGGCTAGAGAGATGGCTCAGTGGGTGAGAGTATACATTGCTCTTCTGAGGGACCTGAGTTCAAGTCCTCAATGTTCACATCAGATGGCTCATAACCGAGCGTAAGTATAGCTTGAGGGTGTTCAATGCTCTCTTCTGGCCTCCCCAGATATCTTTACTCAGATGTACACACACACACACACACAC
>LZPO01119057.1:0-11179 GCA_001675575.1 Neotoma lepida | reverse complement strand
AGAGAGAGGAGAGTACGCTGGACCCGCTTTTTAAAGAATGGCCTGTGCATGTGTACTCGGGCCCACGTAGCTACTCCACATATGTGCATAGGTTGCATAGGACACATGACATGGAAATGACCTGGGCAGAAATGACTGTCCTGCCAGAGCATGAGTGATCATGGGGGGTGTGACTATCAATGAAGAGACTTTATGTCTCCTGATACCTTCAGAAAACACCAGAAGTGGGAAAGAAGCTCAGCTCTTATGCATGTATGTGATTCCACCTTGCTGTAATACAGCCTCACAGGAAGTCCTTACAGTACAGACTGTGTAGAGTCATCTATGGGTTATCAAGTTGTATGGGGTCCAAAGTCCACAATGGCCACTGCTCAAATACCTGGTACCCAGGCACTGACCATCAGATACTCTGTTCTTTAAGACGTATGGAGATGACTTCAAACACAAAAACAGAACACATCTGAAAGTACCAAGAATCCTGGAGCTCCTTCCTGAACATAATTTTGCAGGTAATAGAGTGGGTGATATCACTTTTTGGTAACCTAATTGACTAAGTGACACAGTGCTTTAAAATAATTGTAATGATAACTGATTTTCTATTTATACAAAGCCAGCCCATATTAAATATCATATGGCTTGGGTTTTAGAATTATATAGTACTTTTTTCCTCAGGTAAAAACTGCAATATATTCATCTACTCCTCCTCATGTAGCAGATGCTGCACATGGGTCTGTGAATAAAGTGAGAAATCAGAGAAATTCCTTATCATGTAGTATAGAAAAACAAGAGCTAAAAAACCTGACCAGATTCATGTCCAGTCTAAGTCATGTAATATAGTGAAATGTAAGCTCCAAAGGCAGCAAAGGAGAGGGAAGCTGATGATTCATTCTAGCAGAGTCAACAGCATGGCACATTAACTAAACTTATAGGTTAACTAGACAAGTTGGCAATCCTCTTGGCATAGAGGGTATGATGACTGATGAGGCTACGGCACACTCAGGGATCATAGTGTCATAGTGCTGTTAAATCACGCTGATATGCTTGGTTCCTGAGCATACTTGGCATCAACAAAAGTTTCAACAATGAGAACAGCCATCATGGCCTGGATTGTGGTACCTGCTGCAGCTGTAACCTTTTGAATCCAGTTTTGAGCAGTTCATTTTTAAAATCTAATCTGATGTTTTTATTGTGAAATATCAAGCCTGCCTACAGGGACTTTTCCTCCTACGGTCTTGTGTGAACCACTTCCTCTTTCTGGTAAACTTGTACTTTCCCCTTTTAGCTCTACTTCTCCATGACAAGGTATATTTATCGTTAGTTTGTTTGCAGATGAACTTATAGTATGAACATACATGTGTACAGGAGAAAATTGTTTTATTGTACACCACTATCCTATTCATCAGGTGTTGGCCTAAAACTATTAAATACACCTTTATTCATAGCATGAGATGCTGCTATGAGAAGCCAGGGGCATTGAGACAGGAGGGCCAGTTGTCCGTTGCAGAATGGTGTGTTGCTTGGCAGAACCTGTTGTGTGTGAGAGTTAATGATGGTTGAAAAGCTAGCCATAAAGCATGGGGAATATGGAACCAATGACTTTCATATCCTCTATTCTTTTTTATTATATGGAGGGTAGTTTTTATTGAGTAGCTTATTGAATGTGGCAGTGTTTTAAGCATTTGAAGGCCACAAGCAAATCAAAACGCTGAAAGAGTGACATGTTTAAATCAGAAATATGCACTGTTTCTGGAAGGTAAAATGTCAGAGAGGGACTGGGGACATACTTATCAAAGAAGGCCCTTGCCTGAAAACCATGAGAGCCTGAGTGTGGATTCCAAGATCCATGTGAAAAGACAAGCACAGTGGCATACACAACAAAATAATGACATGACAAAAGTCAGAAAGAGGTGGCTGTCTGGAGCTTATTGCCCAACTAGCCTTCTGGTGATGCTCCAGGCCACTGAGAAATAGTCTCAAACAAAAGGTGGAAGGTGTCTGAGGAATGACATCTGAGACTGTCCTCTGACCTTCACATGCAAAATACATACCTATGCACATACACACATGTACACCCCCACCCCTCACATAAGCACTCACAAAACTTTTTTGAAAAAACAAATATTAGTATTCTGTTACTAGATCATGGAGCAATCTTAAAGGTAAGCTAGAGAAACTGGGCAAAAATTCATTTTCCCATAGTAAACTTTATTTTTCTATTAATAATAACAGATTAAAAATATTAGCACCAACCAGACTAATGTAAAGAGTATTGTGTTTTAATGTTAGTGTGTAGGTAATGTTGCATACTGAAGAAAAGTTACCATATATTTACTTACTGAGTGCTACAAGGAATTTCATGTAGATTGAAAAATTGTGTACCAGGTGCAGGGTTAATGATAGTATTCGGTGATAAACATGTTAATGAGCTACACTTAGATGAACACATTGGAAGTGCAGGTACCCTTAACCTCAAGAACTGTGGCAACAGATACTTAGTGGGACAGGGATCTTTGTCTCCAATATTCATAATAGTTCAAATCTACTTCTTGCCTAGTATGTGATATGAAAGTTCCAAAAGGAAGTCAAATGAAGTTAACATTTAGAAGAATCCCTCTATGACTGGTTGTGTTGTTGTTTCCTGTGAAAATGAAGGTAGTGTGCTCTAAATGGTCATGTGATCATATATTCTTTCATTCAGTCTGTCTATCAACAACCTCTCTTTTAGCTGTTATTCCTGGGTTTGGGGTTGCAGGGACACAGAGTGTCAATGGCTTGGCTGTCATGAACCATAGCTTCTTGGGGATCACAAAACTGAAGAATTCTGTGTACTTTGTGTCATACTAAAACAGTTCTACACATCCTCAGTTCAAAGCAGGTCTTTGAAAGTTGGAGATGGAACTTAGTGGTAGAGTGCTTGACTAGCATATTTTAAGAGCCCAGATTCAATTGTTGGCACTGACAATCAGTCAATCAATCGATCAATCAAACAAACAGAGTTCTGGGGTTTGTACTTGGAACAGAAAAGGTACATAAGGAGAAAAACTAGAATTGGAATAGTCTGTATCTAGTAATTAGTATTTTGCTGATGTAAATATCTTACTTTTGATGCTTGTATATGAAATGCAAGATAGGGAGATGCTGGCTGAAAGGCCCAAGGCAAAGTTCTTTTATTCTGCAACTCTTCTATATGTTTGCAATTACGCAAAAAAATAAATATGAAGCTTAAAAGGGGGCTTGTCTATGCTCTGCTTTTCAGTTGCTCCAGTTCCAATGTTGGCTTGACCCTCTTGCCTCTGGATTTCCAGTGAATGCTAGAAGTCAGAATAGCACAGGACAAGGGACAGAATGACACTGAAAACACTCACTGCCATTATAGTCCACCACTGTAGATGTTAAAGGCCAATTTCCTGAACACTGAATTGTATAACTGTCAGCTCTGGGGATTGTTGCCATCATTTTTTTAATGGTATGTATTTAAGACAGAGGCATGGGAACCATATGGAGACGGTTCTTTTTTTTTTCACACTAGGCAATTTATTTATTTGATGTTTGCCATCACAGCACTGTCTTATGCTTAGGAAACTCCCCTCAGAGAGTGACAGCATAGTGCACCAATTCAAGTCCCTTTAGTATTCTTCATGTTTTTCTCAAGTGCTGGTGAGAATTCCCACATCCTGGTTTCCCAGGGGAGATCAGTCTTGGGTGGTCCCTTCCATCCTCTCAGGTGGAGAAAGGCCCCAGGTATATGACCACACCCTGAAAGAGGCATCCAAGTCAGCATTGGTCAGGGGTTGGTTCCGGACACGCTGCAACATCTCTTGGCCTCGGGCCTGGTGGTAAGCTTCCTGGCTACTCACACTCCAAATCATATCCATCAACCACTGCTTTGCTCTGAATGGTCCAACCACAGTGACTCGAGTCTGGCCTGAGGATGTAAACCACCTCTCCATTTGAATGAGGGTGTTGCTGTGTAGCTCAATGTGTCTGAGGTGTAAGTCATCATGGCCAAATATGTTTCCATCCTGGTCCTCATCTATGTATATCACAAGCGGGGCATCAAAGTTTTCAGGCAANGTCCACCAAGCATTCTCGTTGACACCATCCATTTCCATCTCAAGTGCTCTCCTACTTCAGAATAGGGCAAGTCCAAGCAACTGACTGTAGAATGTAGTTGTGGAGATGGTTCTTGACACATTTGCCCATTTATTTGTGGGTGTTCATATTGATCCTTATTTGTATGTGAGCATGTATGTGTGCATGTGTGATTGCATGTGAGTGCGCGTGTGTGTAGGCCATGGTTGATGTCAGGTGTTTTCCTCAATAGCTTTCCAATTTAGTTTCTAACGTAAGGTATCTTCTTGAACTCAGACCCAACTGCTTCAGCTAGTCTAATTGCCCAGCTTGTTCCAGAGTCCTTGTCTTTGTCTTACAAGTGCTAGGATTTCTGCTGGGGTGCTATGACTACCTGGCTTTTATGTGAGTGCTGGAGATCTGAACTCTGGTTCTCACATGTGCAAAGCAAGTGTTTTATCCACTATGAGGATGTCTCCTTGAAGGTGATCTGGTCCAGTTCTTTCATTTCACAGATAAGGAAACTGGACATGAGCAATGATGGAATTTATATGGAGCTCTATTGCTAATGAGCATGGAAACCAGGATTAGAAGCCTGTCTTTTGACCTGTAATGAGATGCTTTCTCTATTCCAAGCTGCTTTTTAGACACTTCAGATTCTCTGGATTTAGTGAATGAATGAGGTGCCAAAATTTTACAGTTAATTCGTTCATTTCATTATAATCAGACCCTCATCACTTACAAAACACAATATAGCTCTTCCTGGGAAGTCTAACACAGGAAATAACTCTGTGGGTAGTGGTATGCATGACTGCCAAGAAATACTGGCTGAATTAACTAAGTTATTCACTAAAGATCGACCAAAACATTCTTCTCTTCTATAATTAATTTTTATAAGCATCTACATGTCTGGATTGACACCAGAAATAGAAAGTGCCAAAATAGCACTAACATATACTATCTTAGAGTCTCTTGGAGTTAAATATAGCCCAAGAGTCTAGGTGATTTGTGTGTGTATGTGTGTGCTTATGTGTGTGCATGTGTATGTGTGCATTTATATATGTATGTGTGTGTGCAGGTAGAAGTCAGGAAATAATTTTAGGTGTACCTCGGGTACCTTCTATCTTTAGTCTGACACAGAGATTCTCATTGTTCTGGAGCTTCATCAAGTAGGTTAAACCATGTAGCCACTAATCTTCCAGAGATCTGCCTGTCTCTGTCTCCCATCTCTGCTAGGATTACAAATGTCTACCACTATGCCCAGCTTTTTATGTGGGGTCTGGGAATCTGAACCCATGTCCTCACACTTGTGAGGCAAGCACTTTACCAAGTGAGCCATCTCCTCAGACCCAGGTGGATTTTATTTTTAAAATAGTATATTAGGTAAGGTCCACTTATCTGCTGGGGTCACAGGCTTGCACTGTTTAGGTCTTAGGAATTTTTGCCTAACACCACAAAGACTATATCATAGCAAACGGCTGTACATTAGAACAAACACAACAGATGCAACTGTAGCTAGCATCTAATCCCATTTTGTTTACTGTCTTTTAGAAAAAATGTGAAGATTGAGATAGTTACAACTATTGAAAACAGTAAGTATATTTCTTTATTAGCTCCTATTTCTTCCAGGATATCCTGGCTATGGTTTGTCTATTCTCTCTATGGAATATGTTTCACCAACTCCAGTGACTGGCACCATTCTCAGTGTGGCTCAGCCCTGAATTGTTCACCCCTGAACCCCCTTTCCAGTTTGCTATGGTGCTCTTTGCATTTGCTTTGTTGTTAGACATGACAGCCTGCGCATAAGGAATAGAACAGCCTCAGGGCCCAGGACTCTGAAAACTGTCCTTATCAGCAGCTTCAAAACCTGGGAGATTTTATCATCATTTTGCAGACCTTGCCTGGGATCAATATGTGAATAAATCAATAAGTGAATTCAAGGGTTGCCCAGATATTTCTTTGGCATAGCTTTCTTTCAGTCTTCTCTCTTTATTGAGCATCATCCTAGCCTCCAGCCTCCTTTCATTTTCCTCTTCTAGCTTTTCTCCCATTTCTTTTCCTTCTCCCACTTTCTTTTTCTGTCTATTAGATGTCATCATAGAACCTCACTGTACCTGGAGCTAGAGTACAGACAGGTCTGTTGATGAACAGACTTTCTGTTATATGTGAGTGTGTGCCTCTGACTGTCCCTTTCTGTGGCATCATTATGCAGACCTTACATGTGCAGTCCCTTTCAGATTCTGTCTGGCTCAGTGTGACTCCCACCCCCTTCTCCTCTCTCTACTGTAAACCTCTGCACCAGTATCTAAGGTCACACAGTGATGAGAAATAACTGTCAGGCAGCATAGAGATATTTAATGATTGTTTAAAAGAGCCTGGGAATAAGGTCCTTTGAACGATTTGTTACATATTTAATTTAGGAAAGATTGTTATAGTCTCAGAGGAGGAAAGGAAGAAAAGATATGGATTACCATAAAAAATGAAGCGAAAAACACATATAGTCCTCTGTTATGTTGAAATACTGTCATTCTGTGAAGAAAGGGGGGCAGCAAGGTGGTTGCTGTTGAGTGCTCTGCCAAGGTGGCATAACGGAAGGATGAGAGTGTCAGGCTGTGGGTTTTATCTTTTCTGGAGCTCCAAAGAAATGAAAATGCAACAAAGTCCAGGAGCACAGAAATTCTGAGCTTCTAAAAGGAGGATTCCTGTGAAGGGTGAGCCAGATGGGCCAGGAAATGAATCTGAATTTGGAGTCATATGAAACCTGTTTTACACAGCTTGACAGCATAGCAGGAACCAGGGTCCTAGTCCCATAATCATTTTCTCTCTCTCTCTCTCTCTCTCTCTCTCTCTCTCTCTCTCTCTCTGTGTGTGTGTGTGTGTGTGTGTGTGTGTGTGTGTGCATATGTATGTGTATTTACAAAAATCAGTGTAATATCTGTCTTTTCTATCAGGGAATCTTACCATCATCTTACAAGTGAGTCATCCTGGAGTGTTCAGAAAGCTAGGTCAGTTTTTAGATCCAGGAGCACCATTAGTGATATGAACAGCGCATGCCCATGTGACTTCAGAAGAGCTGACACTTTCTATCCATTACTCACTGGTGCTGCTAAACTAGAGATCAATAAATACCCCATTATTACCTTATTTGTGGCCAAATATAAATGTCTATCATTATATTTTGCTCTTCGTTGTCTCTCATCACCAAGGAATCAAGTTCCAATCTTTGTTCTGTTTTCTTTTTTAAGACAAGGTCTCTGTTTATAGTCCAAGCTGTCCTAGAACTCACTATATAGACCTGGCTGGCCTTGAACTCACAGAGATCTGCCTGCCTCTGCCTCCCAGTGCTGAGATTAAAGGTGTGGGCCACTAAACCCAGCCCCAGTTACAGATCTCGATCCAGGTCATGCCCAGAATTAAAAGGAGCCCCATGTGAGAGAACATTCATCAGCAATAATCATTTTTTTCAGTATAATGGGGACATGATGGAAAGACCTCTACTGATTATGTTTTTGTAGTATTCTAGTTCCAAAAGTCAATCTGGACCTCTTTTCAGATATTAGAGTGACCCAGAGGAAGCACAGGATATCACCAAGGTGAGCATGGCTTCTGTGATGGTTATTCCCAGTTATGAACTTAATGAGATCTAGAGTCATCTGGGAAACAGACCTAGGATTTACCTGCAGGGAATTATCTTGATTAGATCAATTGAGGTGGAACTAAATCCCCTTTGTATGTAGGCCTAGCCTCTCAGCTGGGATCCTGCAACATACAAACCAAAGGGAGCACGCTAAGAACAAATATGCATCTGATTTCTGATTGCCAATGCAATGTGACCAGATGGCCCAAGCTCCTGCTACTGTGATTTCCCCAAATAATGGACTGTAACTTCAACTTGTGAGTCAAATACACACTGCCTTTCTAAGTTGCTTTTGTCAGGGCAACAGAAATGCAACTAAGAAAGAATGTTGTTCCAGTATCCATATTTGTAAAAACTGGCTATGTGCTGTGTCAACTTGGATATGCCCCCTAATTTGTTCATCTTTAAAATGAGTAAAGTGGGGCTGGAGAGATGGCTTGGTAATTAAGATCACTTACTCTTCTTGCAGAAAATGGCAGTTTGGTCACTGATACCCATCTAGGTGGCTCACAATTACCTATTACTCCATAGGATCCAATGCCTTCTTCGGGCCTACTCAGGGACTTCACTCACATGCACAAACATACACTTAAACACACATGTATACATGATTAAAAATAAAATCTTAAATGAATAAGTTCTGAGAAGTGGATAGACCATTATATACTACAGAAAAACACATTTCATACCTTTTGTTTAATACAAGAGCTTCAATTCACCCTACATTATCCATATTGTATTGAAAGTGTGACTTTGGGCAAATCACTTTGCTGCTTTGAGCAATGAGGAAGATTTAGCTATGAGATTCCTAAAATGTTTAGCTTCTGAATTTGAAATTCTGACCTTTAAACAGTAACTTTCATGTCATTAAACCATTTGAGGTTTGTTAAATTTCAAATTGCTTTTGTTGTAATTACAACTGATCCTTTATAGTTTGTCTTTCAAATGCCAATCACCTTCTGCCATTCTGGTATTTGATTTGCTGACAGTTGGAAATATTTACTCTCTGAAGATGTTCATTAGTGACAGTCTCAGTATTTTCAAGATTGTGATGTGTTTGTTGAGAGGGCCCACAGTCCCTCCATCCAACCCGACAGTGCACTAGAGAAAATACCAGCATCTTCCTAGACTATGCTCATGTCCATCTTTGTGTACTTATCAGCTCAATTTATTGACTTAATTTAATAAAAAACAAAACCACAGGTGGGATTGGTGATTTATAGAGGCTATCATTCACAAAGAACTGCGACATTGATAGTTCCATAAATCTGATGTTAGCATCCCTATACACAGATGGCAACTAAGCTTCAATTTACAGCTTGTCTCTGAAATATAGATAAACAGAAGATCTAAGCCTTGTGTTCATCCTGGAGATTCACTCTACCACATAATTTGCCTCTGCATGAGAGGCTGGTACCAATCATACTGAATGGGTAGAGGAAAGAAAAACTATCTTTAAATAGTATTCTTGGTAATAAATTAAAATATTATCAAAATAGAACAGGGGACAGAGCAGAAGCATTGCTAGGAGGTGACTGAGGACACTGGAGTCTGTAAAATTCAGAGCTTTACAAATGGAAGCCAACTGATGTAACAGTTACCAAGTGTTGATTTGATGTTCTCAGTGCTCCTCAGCAGCAACAAGACAAGGGACAGAGAGAAATTTTCTGGCTCATTTTCACCTAGTCACTCTGCTGTAGCCTTTCTAGACCTGTAGGTAAGTCCTCAAAGAACCAGGCAAAGGAGGTGGAAAACAGTATATAGGGCCATTGCTTTGTGGTGGAGGGAGGAACAGCTTCAGCTCCTGTCACCTCTCAATTTCCATGATGGAAACAGGAAAACATTTCCTAGTGACAACTGAGTGAGACATCAGTTTTTTAACTGAATCTGTGTCCCAGCTATGCTCAATATGCCACTCAATGTGCAACATCAAAGTCAGACATTATTTTCTCCCTTCTGTGAGCCAGGAATTAGACATATATGATGTGTTAGTTGTGATTGTCAATTTGATACAACCTTAAATCACCTGGGAAGCATCGCAATGAACGGTTATTTACATTGGGTTGACCAGTGGGCATGCCTGTTAGGAGTTATCTTAATTAAGTAAATTGACTGGGAAAATTTAGCCCAATGAGGCAGCATTATTCCCTAGCCACCTGTGTAAGTATGGAGATGTCTAGCTCATGAAAGCAAGCAAATAAGTACATGTGTATTCATTTCTCTCTGCTTTTGACTGTGGATGCAACTGTCTGTTTTAAGTTCCTGAGGACATAACTTTCACACAATGATAGATTAAAACCTAGAATTGTGAGCTGCAATAAACCCCTTTCTTTAAGTCACTTTTGTCATGGTATTTTAATCACAGCCACAGAAAGGAAACTAGAACAAATGAGAACAGTTTATCTCATGAAATATTATTTGCATACACCAGATGCACAGATCAAATATCTCTCTATATGACATGTTTTCCAAAAGAAGAGCTTTAAGAGGAAATATGGACCTGAGAGTCCCAGAAAGTATAAGCAAAGGGCAGATGGAAGATGAAAAACCTAAACAGAATAAATAGAAAAAGAAGAGCAACCACTAGAACACTGCTGAGTCGTTAAGCGTGTGTCTTAGTTAGGTTTTTATTGCTGTGAAGAGACACCATGACCACAGCAACTCTTATAAGGAAAACATTTAATTGAGGTGGCTCACTTACAGTTTCAGAGGTTTAGTCCATTATCATCATGGTGGAACATGGTGGCATGCAGGCAGACATGGTGCTGGAGAAGGAGCTGAGAGTTCTCCATCTTGATCCACAGGCAACAGGAAGTGAACTGTCTACCACACTGAGCATAGCTTGAGCAAAGTAGACCTCAAAGCCCACCCTTCCCCCTGCCCCTACAGTGACACAGTTCCTCCAAGGCCATAACTACTCCTACAAAGCCATACCTCCTAATAGTGCCACTCCCTTTGGGGGCCATTTTCTTTCAAGCCACCACAGTGTGTGATTATTGTCATACATCTGTTCCTGTCTTTATATTGACCATGAAATGGCAATATTATCTCCATTTTACAGTTCGAGAAATTTAGGTTCAGTTAGAAGAAGAAACATGCCTTTATAGTCACCAGGACAACTTTTTGTTCATCAGGATAAGAAAAGAATTAATAGAGCCTCTTGGCAGAGCATGAACCAAGTAGTCACCCACTTCTCAACCCTATTGAAGTTTGTGGTAGATAGAAGTAAAGAAAAGATCATATAGCTAAAAGGTTCAAAGGTTTGGAAACTGGGGTGGGGGGATATATATGCTTTTGGTTCTGGGGTCCTTGGCTTCTTAACATTTGGTCACAGACCACTGGATTGGAAGTTTGGGGTATCTGAAGGTGGAAGCTTCTCAAGCATCTCTGGTCTGAGATGGCTCTGAGGTTTATCTCTTTGGGTTAGTGGTTTCCAGCTGTAAGACCCCAACTTTCCTTAGGCCTGAAACC
>LZPO01119056.1:0-11184 GCA_001675575.1 Neotoma lepida | reverse complement strand
GAATACGTTGCCAAAACATGGTTCAAATGTAAAATACTGAAAGAAACTGATGTGTCAGGAATTTTTCCCTTCCAATTTCGTTTAGAGAACAATAGGGGACTAAAAGGCCTGTCTCACTGTCTTCATGTGAAAAGTGTTCCCAGAATAGGATGCATGAACAATCATAATCGACAGTTACAGGCAGGCACTGAGGCTGCAAAAATCCCAGAGTAATTAGTGTTGTCTGAATGCAATGACATCTATGTTCTCATGGTTCTTGAGACATGTCAGGACAATAAGATGTATATGAAATAATATGACAAGCATTGCAAATGTCCTTCTAAAAGGTCTTATACTTTGGGGAGCAACTGAAAAAATAACACATGCTATCTTCTTTTTGTATATTTATATTTAAGATTAAATATATTTAAGATTAGAAGGTCTAGAAAGGTTTTCTGAATCACTCATCCCTTTTTGTAACTACAGAGCATTTGCAAAAGATACAGTAATATGATACGAAAAAAACCTGCTTCTTTTCAAAACTTTCTTAATGTCCGTGATCCTGTGCAAGGTAGTATATTTGACATTTCTTTCAGTGACAAAATCAGGAATATTTTAACCTAAAAACAATCCTTTGGTACTGTATATAAAATAGTTTATAATTGTAGTTAAATACCTTAGGATCATATTTGCATTTTTTATTATAGTGAGAGGCCAATCTGTTTGTATTAAAAGTCTTTCTTTTAGGACACCTACAGCCTTGCTGTAATGGTGTCTATTGCTAAGCCTTCTCTCTCCAGGCTGCAGCAGTATGTTTGAGCATGCACTTGCTCCAAGAAAGACATTAGTCATCATTAACAGAAGCACTGACACCAAATCTAAGTGCCTCTCCACAACGACCAAGTGGCAATCATCTTTCTCTTACACTGTCACTGCTGATTAGGATTTTCTTTCATGAAAATTTAATTTGTTCCCTTTCTGCAGCTTTTTTTCCATACCTAAAAAAACAATATATTCAAGAAGGCTACAAATGTAGTACAAGAAGTTCTACCTCCAATATACAGTGAATGATAGAGAAATTCCAAGGTTCTCAAGCTGAATCTTTTCACCTAAGCCACCAGGAAAATACAGACTAAGTCAATGACTTATAAACAGCAGAAGAAAAGTGATGATCCTAAAAGAAATCCTGCATTAAGAATCTACAAGCCCAAAAAAGTGGTTAACATTAATTAAGGGATCTGAATAACATTTCCCTAAATAATAGCCACATAATCCTAAAGCTTCTTAAAACACTTCTAGTAGCCATTTTCCTCAAATTCAGATTTTATTCTCTATATCTTAAAAAGAAAATAGATATAGAGGATATAGAGGATAGAATGCTCACACAGACATGTCACTATCACCTTAAGAAAATACTTTAAAGTACCAATACTTGTGCTGTGTGTTAACTTACTGGTTAGTGTTTTCTTTAAAAGGGATTTGTAGTTTGCTGGGGACAAGTAGAAGTGATTCATGTGGCCATGCAGGGTGCTCCACAGCTAGATGATGCTACAGATTAAACTTGGGTCTGCAGAATGTCACAGTGTTAAACAAGATATCATAACGATAAGTTATTTAAGGAAGTTTAAAAAAACATTTACTTTTCTGTCTTATTTCAATTTGTTTAAAGTTTGTAGAAAATGTAAACATGTGATAATTTGCAAAGATCATGGAACAACCCCAACTCCTAGTTTTAAATATTATATTCTTTTATATTACTTATATATTGAAACAAAACAGATTGATTTAAATGTAAAATATCTCAAAATTAGAAATCTAGTTTTAGTCAAAAGTTGTTATATATTTGGAGTCACATGAATATAAATTGTAACTTCTTTAAATGTAAATATCTACATGAAATGTTTTAAAACAAAGTTCAGAAGTAATCATAATTCATCAAACGTTAACAATTAAATGACCCCTCTATCCTTATTGTTTCATTGTGAAAAATAATAAAAAACAAACTTTAAGGTCAAATAACAGCCACTTAGCTGCATTTACAAAGGTTCAAGTCTCCCTTCTCCCACTCTCATTTCTAATTGGTCTGTAGTTAAAACTTTTAGAGATAAGGAATTTTAATGTATTTGGAAACACAAATTTTAATTAATTAAATTTGGTGATAGAACAATCACTAAAGAATAAATAAAGTGCTAGTCTATCAAAAGTAAAACTATATAACCTAACTTAAATATCTTTTTTAGATTACCATTAGAAATAATTGGATCATTTCTATCTTTACTAAGTATATATGATTCTGATACTGGAAATTATTAAAACCAAGTTCTGATTTTCCAGTTGCACAGGCACATCCAAATCAAAACTTCGAACTGTTACAGTATTGTAACTGCTTCTTCCATTGCTGGATCTTATACATGTTCAAGAGGAGAAGTTTAGCTCTGTAACTTCCATTCCTCAACCTAAACCTCCCAGTCACTTGTCAGTTAAGGGTTGGGCGATTTATTGACCGCCTCTGGATGCATACTGTCAGTGCGGAAGGAAATATGAGGGCGGGTTGTTGCTACTGTTCTGGAGCTCATTGATAATGACATACCTGCCTCTGTCACCCATTACCCATACTACAAACTACTTAGACCTAACTGAAAAATCAATAGCCTACTTGCACTGGTTCCTGTGGCTGCCTCCTTTGATTGTCAGCTCCTGTCTAGGGTCAGCACTTACATGAAAGGGGCTGTGACTGCCTGATGCTTTCAGGACAACCTAACGATATGAAACTAGCCAACAGAACAGTAAATTCTGTCTCCCTGCCCTCCTCATCAATTAGGCTTTGACTAGGCTTGCCTGTAGAAACCTGACCTTTTAAGTTTAGGTGAATATGGACTAGCTGAACACACCATTGCCCTCAGCACTGAGCCAGGAAATCTACTGACAGGTTAAACAAAACAGAAGGTTGTAACTGTCATAATTTGCATTGCACTTTCACGCCAACAAGGGTGTTATCAGTAGGGGCAAGCCCTGGAACACACAACTCCAGCACCCTTAAGCCACACTACTCATAAATTTTCAAGTGAAGCGAGATAAAACATAAATTCACAAATAGCAATGCATTTCTCATCTCTTGGTCTTTTAGGTTTGCACTTTGCAAACCCACAGAGTGCCCATCAACAACTCTCCTGGTGGCCACCTGGCACTCCTAAATGCACTGATGAAGGACTTCCAATGAACTTAACACAAAAGTGAAGTACTCAGCTATGCTCACTTAAAAGCTATATCAGAGAGAACTCACAATGCAGCAAATAGATTGCTGATCTATATTTGAAAATGAGAATGATTGGATCACAACCTATTTTTTTCTTGCATCACTTTTCTCCCCACCAAACATCCACAATCTTAGACAAAAAAAAGGAGCTGCATATGTGTAAGGAAGTGTTGAAAGTATTTCCTACCACGATTCTCTGATACAGCAGCTTTTACAGTTTGAGAGAAAACTAGGAACATCTGTAAAAATCAAAGATGTTAACACANTTATGCCTGTCAAATCTTCTGATGAAAACAAGCGAAGAGCATGGGAAAGTATAAAAATTTCCTTCTTTAAGGACACATGTGTGAGCACCACTTCCAAGCTTGGATACGTATTTTAATAAATTTGAACTTAGAATATCATAGCTTCTTGGAGCCATGTCATTTCTCTAAGAAGATACATTTTAAAATTAATTGTAAACTCGAAATCCTTTGGCTTCAAAAACTAGTATTTACAAAACATCAATCTTCATGAAAATATCTAAACTGTGAATCCATTCATTACTTAGGAAAGAATGAGCCAGCCTTGCTCACACCTTTAAATGCATAATATCTCTATAAGAATACACACCATGCTTCATTTTAATGGTCCAATTTTTTTATAACCAGTACTCTTAAAATTTCTCTTAAGTTGTTCTTTTGTTTTCTTTCCCAACTATCTCTAATCTAGAATGTGTGTGTGTGTGTTTTTTTGAAAGGGTCTGAAAGGTCTGCAATTATCTATGGTTTTTCTCACTAAAAACTTTCATCACCCTATGCCTGAGCAACACTGAAAGGCTAAAATTTCACAGAAAGTATTCTGATTAAAATAAACTCATCAAGTTCAACAACAACTCTGTTATACTATTTGTTGTTAGGACAGACAGACACAAGAGATCACCTAATCCAAACCCCCTATTTCAGAACCGAATACAGTTTATTTTACTCTATATACATGCAATTCCAGCATAAAAGAGTGAACACAAATCTGAGGCAAGCCTGAGGTAAATAGTGAGGCCCCATCTTAAAAACCATTTTTGAGAAATGGGTAGTGTTCGTGACTTGATCAGGTCACTCTGACAGCTTTTGTTTCTCAAGTGGATCCTCTCTATTAACACTCATAAGAATATCCCTTTGTTTTATGTATCCCAGTAGGTTCTGCACAGTAACAACCTTAAACCTTAAAAAAAATCTATTTATATCATTCATTAGGTATTTATAGAAAGTTTTGGCTAGTTTTTCAGAAAATGCTGAAAAATTTTAGAGCATTTAACAAAAAGTTACTGTAGACAAATAAATGTTGGGATGAGAGGACCTAGTGGAGTAGAGTTGGAACCTTACTGACCTCGCTGGTGATTAACTATGCATCTGGTAGCCTTGCAGGTCCTCTGTGTGCACCTAGCTGATAGCAAAGTGAAAGGGCATGGACAGTGTCTGCTCCCAGCAAGCAAATCACTTAGAAACAGTCAGAGGCACAGATCAAAGATTTTCGACTTTATCTACACTGATTTAAACCTACTAACTTGGATTTTGTCTACAGGCAAAACAAGTTAGAAAATAAGAGAATGACTCTTTAGGATCTGAAGATAACAAGGGAAGACAGAAAGGGAAAATTCAGAGAAGAAACAGAGGGGCAGAACTTGATAGTCACAGGCCAAAGCAGCTGGTTTTCATCCTCACTATATTTCAGATGGTTGTAGGAAAAAAAGTTTTGATTTCTTGGATCAAGTATTATTTCTACTACACAGATGTCTTAGGACTTTCTGTTGTTTAGCCACTACAAGAAATCAGAGAAACTACCTTCTCTGCATATAACTTTTACTCTAACTTAAAGTATCTGAAGGAAGATTAGGATTTTAACATTTTAATTAAAAGCAGCACATTCATTAAAAATGTTCTGCTGTCTCAGGGAATATTAGTTCAAGTCGGTTACTACCAATATAACACAGATGGAATACTGTAAGGACACTGACTGTGTAATAAAGTGTATAAACTGGCTAGTTTTCTTAGAGTGTAATAAAAATGTACTCTTATGATATGCTTATCTGGTAATTTCAAACATGGGTCCTCAAAAATAACACATATGGCCTGAGGAAAAATATTGAGCAAATTTTTAAGTCTTATATTTTGAAATCTACATCACTAATCTCATTAATCTCTTTCATTAATATCTGCTACTAACTATAAGAGTTGATGGAATGGAATAATAGCACCAGGATTCCAAGAAATATACTTTATATAATGTACTAAAGTTGTATTATTTTCATAAACATCACACTTTTAAGCCATAAAATCCTGATTTCTTTACCAATAAATTCAGTATTGACTAATTCTGGTTTACTGTTCATCTTGTAAATGTGACATTAAACCCCAGGTAAATGCTGTTCCTTAGGCAGAAGAGACCCAAAGAGAAATCCATATATTATATGCTCACCTCTTAACAATTAAGACTTGGATCTGCTACCTGAATATTCTCCTCTGAGATTATAGTGAAAACCAAAAGTTATTAAAGCCAAAGCTATTTGGCAGGTAAATTTTAATATTTTACTCANAGTACATTAATAAGTTTAAATTGTTTAATTTTTTATTTAAATAAGGAAAGGAAGAAGGTAGCAACAGAAAGAAACTTATCCAACTTTTCAGAACAAATGCTTATGTATGGGAATAAAAGAATGAAATAACCAAAAAATGTGTACCTTTAAAATGAGAAAAAGCTAATGATTTCTTGGTAATGGCAAAAACCATATATAACATAGATGAGCCTACAGTAAAGTTCAAACTTGCTAAGTTTGCTTCTGTGTTCATGCTTTACTCTCCAGCTCTCCTATAATGGTGTTTGCCTTTCAGTAGGCTACAGGCTATTTTCATGTGCCAAGCAGAAGTCTCCTGCTTTATTTAGTTCTGTATATCTCGATGAAATCAAATTATGTATAGTTTAATGTGATACTCATATAAACAGTCATTGTTCAACTTGGGAGAAAAACTTAACATATATATTATCAACTTTCTCATCTTACTAAATGATGCCGGAGTTGTAAATGTACTAGTCTAATCTGAGCAAACACATCAGTAATGTAAGCAGTATTATGGAAGGTGACTTAAAAAACTCAGTATGTCCACCAAACAATACCTATGACAAGTACATAAAACTGTGTTTTTCAGTACTATTCGATAGGTTTGCTGTGCAGAGTCAAAGCTATCACTTTACCTGACATAACATTATCTTAAGTTCAAACTATTTAAATGTGAACAATACCCTTGGGCTACCATTCAAAGAGATGCAAGGGCTTTCTGTTGCTTTGAAGCTATTTTGTAAAACAGAATGAAGAATTTTAACAGCATGCTTGGCCATTTAAAATACTTAATAGACAATAAAAATGAAGTATTCAAAGGAAATATTCAATTACTGGTTATTACAAATTAATTCCAGAGTAATAATTATCAATACCTTAAGAAACATTCTGTGGAAAACTTCAGTTTGGGAAAATCAGTGATTGACAGAGAATGACAGATAATAGTAAAGAAAACTGTATATAGTATAATATCCATAATTGTTAGAATTTCTTGCATATATTTAAATTCAGTTACTTCTACAAAATTCCATCAAAACCAACACACTAACAAACCATGCTTGGGTAATTTCTTTTTTTCCCAACTTTTACTAATAGTTTAAAGAATAGTTTTTATTTCCAAAATCATATTTTGACCACAATATTAGAAATTTGTTTTCCAAACGTCAAGTACTTTTTTTATAATGACATCAATTAACTCAATATATAAAGACTAAAACTCGAGTCACTACATAGATACTAGATTTTTTGAAAGTTAGATCAGGGGCTAAGAATATATACAGGCAAAAACAGAGTCCTTTGCATTCTGAAAAGTATAAGTACTTCAGAGACTTTGTAAAAGAGAATAATGTAATTACTTCCTGAATGTTTCTAAAATGTTTACAGGAAGCTGAGATCTTTCATATAAAACCTGTGTAAAGATTGTTAGACTCCTCTACACTATTTCTGTACACCATAAAATGGATACCTTTTAAATCTCACTAATCTGATAAAGTAAAAACTGTACTGAAGTTTAATCCAGTAAACATATCTCTAAGGAAAGATCAGCACAGAACAAAACAGTTTAGGGATTCTGTGCTCAGTTCAAAGGTAAACAGGATTATGACCGTCAGGCATACAGAAGCTCTGGCTTCTGAGGAAACCGTGGACTGCCGCATCAGCCTTCCCCATCCACACCCCACAGCAGCAGGCATCAGCCTTCCCCATCCACACCCCACAGCAGCAGGCTTCCTGGGCCACGAAAGGATGCATGAAACTGACAGTCAAAGGGCATTTGCTTACTTTTTTCTCCCAGACTGTCTTCCTCTAAATGGAAGGCAGAGTTCTTTTTCAAAGCACTTAAGTGGGTCTAAGTCAATGTTAACAGAAAATATAACTGAATATTTCTAGGCAAGAAAGTTTCATAATTGGGTTATTCACTACTTTTCAAGAAAACTTTGAAAAAAATTCAAGTTCAATATTGTTTAGGATAAAACACTATAAATTAATACTTTAGACTAACTGCCTATTATTTTTCAACTAGAAGAATTTTCAGTTTAAGTACTCTGTAGGCTCACCTCCTGATTTTAGCACTATTCTCCATACTGGATCCTGATTCTAATTTAACTGTTAACAAATCCCTCAGGTTTAAATACAGCAACCTTCTTTCAAATAACCTGTGTAAGTAGGTAATTTTTAAATTTCCAAGTTAGTGCTCACATTGTTTTCAATGAAGGAGGATATACAATTAATCACTACAAGTTTATTTAATTATGATTAAGTAAAACCAGGATACAAACAGAAATAATCTGGTTGATTTCTGGACCTTAAACATTCATATACTGCAAAAAACTAGTAGAGTGATTGCTCTAACCAGACTCAATTTTTAAAGGAACAGGAACTAATGTTTTAAACATGTACATTATTTTAGTTTATAGTTACTAAAAGCATGCCCACCTCAGTACATTTCTAGATGTTTCGATTGTAATGATAGACAATGTTATGCCCAGAGAAGTCTGAAGGTTCTGCATTATCCACAGTCCAAAGGGGGAAAAACCACCCTCCATGCCCTCATTCCTTTAAAGAATGTCTTGCAGCCAGCCAGCCCAACACCACAGTTCTGGGCAGAAGCATGCTGATATTGGCACTGCCTAAACCAAACAAACAAGATGTTTAACAGTCAAATAAAATGTCCTGCAGTATCCCTAATGAATTTGTCAAGGACCATCAGATTTCGCTCCCCCTCCTTTGCCTCATTAACTCAAGTATGATGAGACGGATTATAACAAGAGAATACAGATCAATCGGTCTGAAGACTTGAAGTGGCTTTTAGCCTCTAGAGTTTCTCTCTCTCTCTTGGTCTCCTTAATAGAACATCGTATCTTCTGCAGAAGGAGCTGCCACTTCGTTTTAATACACCATCAAGGAGTTGCTGATGGACTTCTATACCAACATACATAAAAGCGGAGGTGACAGGGGCTCTTCAATTATAGCCTCCTCAGATACCGTTTCCCCCTTCAATTATTCAGCTAGGGAAAGGAGCCGCAAACAGCAGAAGCTGCTCTCCACCAAGGCAGTGGAGAGAGGTAGGGGGAGGGGGCAGTGTTTGCTGGAAGTGTTTAAGTTTATTGCTGGAATGATGTTTCTAATTAGCACCACAGCGATAAATTAAAGTCGCCTTTGTTTAACTGATTTATTATTTACTAGAGCATCTACCTTAGACAGGGTAAATTGGTAATGAATTGTTTTTAAATCAAAACATTTGTAACGTTTTATCATTCTTCGCCTCTAGGTAGAAGTGGAGAAACTGTGGACAAGGGTGCACGATGTGAGGAAACTTGCTCAGATTGGAAGAGGTGAATGCAGTGGGCGCGAGTGTCCTGTAGCTCGAGGCTTGGCAGGCATAGCTGGGACAGCCGGCAAGATGGACTTGCACTGGCTCTCACAGGCATCCCTAGCCACTTGCATGCTGCAGACCTGGCCCCTGGAGGATGTAGAGGAACTATGCACCTGGGCCTTGCCATCAGTCTCCGCCCAGAACCGACTTGTTCCAAGCTTCTCCCTATGGACCCACACCCCTTGAGAGTGCAGCCCTCTGGCCAGTAATGCCTCCTGGGCCCTGACTGCAGAATGCGCTGTTACCGGTGTAAGCTTCGTCTAGCAGCAGCAGCTTTTCCCGACCGGCGGGAAAGCTGCAGCCAGCTGTCCAGTACTGCCATCACTCCTAGGAACGCCTCTGAAACTGCTGTCCCAGAGGCTCGCTGATGCTTACTTTGCAAGGTTCTTCCCAACACCTCGATACTGAAGACAGTCGCTAAGCAATAAATCCCGCTTAGTTTTAAAAAGAAAAAGCCAAATACTCTTTAGAAAGGAGCTTTAGCAACGAGGGGAGACCAGTCAAGTCTCCAGCCATCCGGACACACCAGAGACTAAGAAGGAGCGAAGGGGGTAGAAATCCAAATGTCTCGTGCCAAGTAGAAAGAGAAATTAGCTTTCCCGGTAGCAAATGAATTCAGGTTCTGGTTGAGTTTCAAACATGCAAGTCAAGTTTTCCTACAAGCTTGTAGGGTTTTACAAAAGCCACACACTGGGTTTTTCAAAAAAGGCTTAAGATTTTATTTACCGCCACACATAATCCAAGTCTGAAATATTATCAGACAAATTAAACTAAAAACAGTCCTAACTACCTGAGTATTAAAATGACTGGGAATCCTGACATCTTAAAGTCAAAGATAAAACCTCCGTAGCAAGTCAATCACCTTGCTATAGCCCTTACTCTTCCAAAAGTCCTACAAGGCAGCAGCCGCACGGCTTGTTAAGGATAATACATATTCTAAGGAACACACATGAGTTTCGGTGGGATGCCAGCGGAGGAGGAAGGCCATCTGGGTAATCAATAACAGGACAGTTATAGATTTCTGTCCCAGTCAACTCCTTTAAAAGCAAGAGTCAATTATGAAAATAATATGACTTTAAATCAGAAGCTGCACTGCCTGAGAATACATTCAAAATTAAAGTCATAGTATTAAAATAATAAGAAAACTTGAATGCAGGTTCAATTTTCTTTTCCTTCATTTTAATTTAATTCAAAACGACTTTAGTAGCTTATTTTAACTAGCAAGTATAACCTAGTGATGTATACCACATATAATTTACATCGTTTCTCAGAACCCAGTTATTTTCTCTCTAGTTGTTATTTCCTGTAACAGTAAAATAATAGCCCCAAAGTATCTGAATTTAAATTATGAAATAACGATCAAACAACCTATTTGGACTAGTTTTTGTACTGCTCTGTTTTTTCAACATCATATGGAAATTACTAACCAGAGATTTATGGTTATAAACCCTCATCATATAACCCTCCTTTACATATACACAGCAATCATTCCAGCTCCTGGCAACAATGGGATAGGAAGGAAAAAGAAGAAAGACTTTACTAGAGGAAAAAAATATGTATCAAAATTTAAGTCCTTTCCCAAGCTCCCCCTTCCTGCTCCCATCTGCCTTCAAGCCCAAGACAGTTTGTTAGAGTCTGCACCTTGTGCAAAATGTTCAGAAAATTAAAAACAAAAGTGAACCTCACTGACACCATTACTACTTTCCGGCCATTGCTCCAGCCATACCAGAGCAGAATCCCTTCTATAAAGACTCTCTTTTTCTTCGTTGCGACTGGTAAGAAAAGAGGATAAAGATGGGACTAGAAGACCAGTGAGAGCATGTGACTTCTATCTTGTCCTATTTTCTTACCCCCCCCCTTATTAAGTGCAATGTGGTGGCTGCCAGGGTTCCAAGCTTGTCTTCTCTCTCTCTTTCTCTTGGATTGGCTAAAGCACTGACAGCTTGCATAGGGATTGTAGGAACTGAAGCTCCACCCCCTCAC
>LZPO01119055.1:0-11191 GCA_001675575.1 Neotoma lepida | reverse complement strand
GGTTGAGGGAGGGAGCTGGTGGGGCGGGAAGAGGGAGGAGAGGGGAAACTGGTGGGGTGGGAGGAGGGAGGAGAGGGGGATCTGAGGTTGGTATGTAAAAGGAGTGGAAGATTTTTTTAATGTTAAAATAAATAAATTAATTAATTTAAAATAAAAAAAAGAAAAAATAATAATTATTCTTAAAGGATAAACCTTATGGAGACAGAGAGCATAAAATCCTAGTCTGATAAAAGCTATTAGCTTATTGTAAAGTGAAAAAGATAATTAAGAAATACAAGTTAATGGTTAGTCACCTTGTAAATGATCAATTCTTCAATATGCTTAAAATTACACTTATAGCCATGCTAAATACTAAGATAATTAATAGTAGTTATTAATATAATTAATTATAAAAATAAGCTTTACTTTGCATTATGTATAAGTTTTCAAAACTAAGCCTAAAACAACTAATTAAAAATAAAATTTTATTAAAATATGCAATTCAGAGATCTTCAAAATTTGGAATTTAAAATGTTTAAGCTTCCAATAATAGACAGAACTGCCCCTTCCTATAGAAAAACATTAAGGCATCCTAAAACAAAAATAAATGGGGCATGACAACTCCATCTGGGTTATGGTAATACCAACCACTGGATTAAAACTGCCCCATGCCTTGCTTTTTGCTAGAGCTTTGTTCAAATTCTGGACACTTTTGGATTGATCACCCTACTTTGCCTGATCAAAGTGAGATCAATTCCCTAAGTTATTCCTCTACAGAAAAAAAAAAAAATCTCAGGCTTGGTTCTGGCAACTAAAGGCCTAAGCTGCTCTGTATGACAGATAAGGATTAAATGCTGTCCTGTATGACAGCCAAATACCTACAAATACTGTACCTAATGATTACCAGAGCCTGTATTAACCTGTCTAGGGAAAGGGTCCCTGTTATTTTAGTTGATACATGTACCATTTAGATTATATTTATAGTTATAATTAGTCATTTTCAGGTCTCTGAGGATATTGATTTACTATAGCTCTAAGAGTAACAAACATCCAGCTCCTTTGGCAAGGATTCAGCTGCCTTCTCAGCTCTCTTTTTACATAAAAATCAGGCCATAGGACTCTCTCCCCTAAAACTACTGCAAGGTATAAAAACTGTTTGCTTTGCTATCAGACTCTAAAAAGAGATAAACTCACCAAGGCTTCAAAGTAACTTTTTAGTATTCCTTTATTTCAAATAACTTGCTTTATAATAAATGCTTCAGTAATCAACCACCTATGTCTCGTGGTAAACAACTGGATAAAAAATATAGTGGAAAGCTTATGCAGGTTCTAAAGACATAAAAGCATGAGCTTTAAGGAGCTAAAATATTTTAAAACATTTTATAAATATAAATTATATATGTATGTATAATTACATATATATACAAGTACATATATATAATTTAAAATATGTAAATACAAGTAATAAAGATCTGCAGACATGAAGGCTTGGGTGGTGAGAGTCTGAAGTTATTTTGAGGTATGTGGATATAAGTTGTGAGGGTGTAAAAAGACAGCGTAAGGTATATAAAATGTTTCAGATTTCTTTCCCTTACTTACTTTCCCTCACTATGCTATTGTTATAGTAATATTTCAGAGGTTCACTGTTCTAAATTATAAATAAAGTTTGGATAAGCTATTAACCTAACACTTGTAAACACTGGATTTTATTACCATAGTCACAAGGTCAAGATTTTAAATTTCCCTATGGTTGTTTCTACATATAAAGTTAAAAATGTTTTTCACTGCATTAAAAACATTTGCTTAGTTTATATATATCCAATCTTCTAGAAAAAAAAAAACATTAATACTCTTAACCAAAATTATTTTTAGTTTCACAATCTTTTACTATGACTCAAAGACATTAGTCTACTGCCTTTTCTACAATGTGAATTTCAGGACAGATTACAAACAATTGCAATTGTAACATGTTAGCATATCTGGAACTTTTGCCTCCAAATACATAAGTAATTAAAAAGGTTTTTATACCTTTCAGGAGATCAACTTGGATCTATCTCTCACAGGTCAAAATCAACTCCAGGTAAGTATTGTGAATCTACAAACCTGTTTCCCACCTGCCTATTCCTGGTGGGGATGGGACCTCTTCCCCTTTCCCTGGTTTTGGAACACCTTTCCCACAGTTACCAGGACTGTTGACCTGGAAGTTTCAAATGTACACCTAAGAAAAAATTTCCTCCCTAAAAGCCCTTAACCTTATTTCCTGCCTTTAATACACATCGGTTCTAGCAGATTTCTAATTAAAACTAATTAAAGACTGCTCCAACTGCTGCCTGCATATCACTAGCCCCAGATTGTTTTACAGAACCTGGACAGCAAATAAAGCAGCCTGCTCTTCCTGGACCTGGTCAACATTCCAGCCTTTCTGGCAGTCTTCACTCTTCCTATGGCTAGCCATGTTCATGGGCCTGGTGGTAATAATCTCCATGGCTAGTCCCATGGATATTATGACTGGCTCCATGGCTAGCCCTATTCATTGGGCTGGTGTTAATGATCTATTTTTTCTCCTAGCAACTTGCCTTCTGTATTCTCTCAAGGAAAAGTTTCCTGGGGTCTCTAGGATGGCAGTTAACTAAATGCTTCTTCACCCATACTTCCTGATGAGCATGAGTCCATTGACTCCTGATGCCCCCTCCCCACGTTGTCCCATGCCAGCAGGAAGTAGCCAGATCTGAACCAGTGTCCATGTATCCCAAAAGGTCAGAGTGTTCACCTGGGATCTCCATCTCCCATCTGCTTTATCTGGCCATTTTTTCCTCTCCAAAACTTGCCCTCTCAGAAAAACTGCCAAGCACAGTTCCTCCTCTATGGCTGACAGATACCCAAGTCCCCACCTAAAGCTTATAATTGGGTACAGGTCCAGCTTATAGAGGACACATCATCCTCCCATGATACAGGGTATTTAAGCCCCCTCCTTTAGAGTAGCCTTATGATTTTTCTGCTATCCTCTTCCCCTTCCTTCTCTCTAGGGGCTGGAGGTCTCACCCTGGAGTGCTTTGCTCAAAAAATACCTGGTCTTTTACTTTTAGTAAAAAGTAAAAGAGAGAGAGACTTTATCCAGCAACTTATGGGAGCAGATACAGAGTGCCACAGTCAAAGATTAGGTAGAGCTCAATGTTATGAAATAATTTTTTTGTGCACTGTGAAGGTATTTCTTTGCCAAGGCAACTTCTGATCGGTTTAATAAAAGAACTGACTGGCCAATAGCTAGGCAAGAGGTGTACATGGAACAGCCAGACACAGGGAATACTGGAAGAAGAAGGGTGGAGTCACATGAGTCTCAGGAGTCATGAACAGATGCAGAGAGAAGCAAGATGAATGAGCCAAATTGAAAGAAGATACTGGTATGCATTAGTAGATAACAAATATGGATTAATTTAAAATATAAGAATTATCTAGTAACAAGCTTGAGCTATTGGCCAACATTTATAATTAACTTTAAGTCTCTGAGTAGTTATTTGGGGAACAGCTGGCAGGACAGAAACATTAAGACTAAGTTTATGTCAATCTTAGTGTGGGACAGTTCCGGCATGAACAGGTATGTTGTGATATTTGTAAAGTTAAAACAAGTCTTTTAAGCAGAATGGCTTTAGAACAAGGACATGGTCATCTAAATGTGACCTAATAGGATGAAATTGTTAAAATAAATTGGCATTTCCATGTGGTGGTGGTACATACCAGCACTCGAGGCAGAGCCAGGCAGATCTCTGTGAGATCAAGGCAAGCCTGGACTACAGAATTATTACCAAATCATTCAGGGTTATTTATACACAGAGAAACTCCCATCTAAAAAGATAAAAGGAAATAAAATATAAATAAGTAAATTAAAAGTAGAAAGAAGCCTAAAAATTGGTATTAGTCTTTTGGGGCCTTTAGGTCATTATTGCAGAGAATTTTATAAATTACTAAATTGAATTCAGCCAACTGAACTTAGAATGTTACTGGTCTACCAAATTAACTGTTAGAATTTTTGTTTGTCCTACTTGTGGAATCATAGTTTAATTTCCTTGAATTCTTATTTTCTCCTCATTTTGAATTTAAAGAATTCTATATCAAATCTTTGATCATTTAGTGTTTACATTTTAAAATATCTTGATTGCCTTGTAACATCAACAATATTTCCATATTTCCTCATCTATTTGATGAACCTTTAGTATCAGTATGTGGTTGTCATTTTAATTTATGGAAAAGCTGGAGTTTAATTCAAGATTATGTTCTCTTTGATATACTATATTGTTTTCTGCTCCCAAGCTCTTTGACTATTCATATAGATTATTTGGTATATTTTTCTCATTCAGTTTGACAATAATATTTAAAAATAATCTGTATCATTTTACTGTTTTCCTTAGTTAGTCTTTCAGTTTTTGTTACCTCTCATGTGTATTCTATTACTTTATGGCCATGTTAATATAGTCCAGTGCACTAGCCCACATGGTTGCTGTGCAGCTAGTATCCAGTAGACAGAACAATGTGTGTGTCCTATAATTGTCCTCTTCATGCTTGAATAACTTCATTGTGCAGTGTTTTGTGTTATTCCTTTATTTCCTATTTTTTTCTTCCTTATTCAGAAATACTCAAACCTGCATTGTTTTCTAGTGCTTGGACATTTTGTGATGCATTTCATTGATGTATATTTTCTCCACTTTTCATTTGAATTTTTTACTTAAACCAGTGGTGCTATTGTCCTGTGAAGTTAATATCTCCAATTACATATCTTTTTCTTCCAAATAAAGTTTAAGAAGTTGTGTTTGTTCTTCTTATGGAGTCGTACTTTCAATTTCCATGAATATTACAATCTTTTCATTTTGTATTTAAGGAATTCTATGTCAAATTTTGGATAATTCAGTGTTTACATTTTTAAAAATCTTTATTTTCTTGTAACATCATCAATATTTCCATATTTCCTCATCTGTTCAATAAACCTTTACCTATTAGATTTTGGTTTTTATGTCAATCTACAAGAAAACCAGACGTTTAGTTCAAGATTATGTTTTCTTTAATATATTCTATTGTCTTCTTCTCCCAAGTATGAAATGGACATGACAGTCTCAAATTAGAAAGCCCTGCTTATTTTAAGCTAAAATTTTGTTGTCACTGCTTGTTTATAACCTATACAAAAATTCAATGATGTTATGATCTCTATTGGTCACCACCAACTGGATCATTTAAATTTCCTTTTCCTTGAATCCACTAGTATTTTTTTTCTTGGTTTATTCAAACTTCTGAATTTTCTGTGCTGTGCAAACCCACTATCTATAAAGAGAAAAAAGAAATTACACCCAAATCTCCCTACCCATACAAGAAAATGACTATAAATGCATCAATATTGGCATTTGATAAGTGCTAAAAGAGGGAGAGGCAGTTTTCTCAAAAGCTGTGGCCTCTAGAGAATCAAGCCCAGACCAGTGAAAGGCCATGTATCCAAGAGCATATCAGCAGCACAAATTAAATTTGATGAGTTAAAAAAGAGTGACAGGAGAGCCAATGTCATGAAAATATATTATATAAAATATTAAATAAGTAATAAAAATGTACACAAGGCAATCAGCTCCAAAGCAGGACAGGTTTTAGCAATCTCATAATCTTTTAAATTTGACCTAACCTGAATGAGGTGATTGGTTGGTTTTCCTAACAACACTTTGCATCTAGGTGGGAGAGAACAGGAGCCAAAAGCATTAACATCACATATAGGATAAAGAAGAGAATGTCAGGAAAAATTGGAATTCCATAACCCCAATATCAAAATAAGCACACTGTGAATAACTTAACTCTCTATAAAGTGCACAACATACAGACAGTTCCAAACTGAAGCTCAGCCATTCATGATGCCAGCACTTTAGTAACCCTCAAATCCAATCTATAGAAATTCTTGAAACATAAATAAGTGGAATACATGAAATAAGGCTCACTTTCTTTCTTCTATTATTGAAATTATACATTCTAGCCAATAACTGAATCCAGAAAAAGAAAAATATTTGCTCATTCAGACGAATTCTAATTACATAAATCATCAGAGTATTTAGTATAAGTAAAATCTAATTTGGTAAGGCCACACAACAAGAAATCCTAGAAGTGTAGTGGCATGGCCAGAAAATAGATAACACAACAAACCTTGTGAGGCATTGTATTTGTGAAAACCCTTGGGTGCAAAATATTGGTATTGTACATTGGATGAATTCTTTAATTCAGGATTAAAATGAATTCATATTGTATGTTGTCTTTAAATATTCTAATTTGCCACAGAAAGTCCTGGTTTTCCATGAGGCCTGTGAAAAATAAGAAATGCCCAATATTATCACATCTCTATTACAGCAGGTGAACTCTGAAGAAATAGGATGTTTGGCAGAAAGAATCAGAAAAAAAATTTGAAGATATTTTATTCTCCCTAAAATGTCACATCCCTAAAATGTAGTACAAAGCTATAATAATAAAAACAGCATGATATGGCCCCAAAACAGACATATTGATCAATGGAATCTAACTGAGGACTGAGATATAAATCCATATAAATATGATCTAAGTGATATTGCCAAATATATTAGCAGACAGAGCCCCAACTGAACATCTTTTTTTTAACCAAACACAGCCTCCAGTCTGGGGACTTGATGGGGATGTCTTTCTGTATGCTGTGAATATGTGTTGCTCTGATTGGTTGATAAAAAAAGTGCTGATTGGCCAGTAGCCAGAAAGGAAGTATAGACACCATAAGCAGATAAGGAGAATTCTGGAAAGAAGAAGGCTGATTGAGGAGATGCCAGCCAGCTGCCCAAGGAACGACATATAATGGGACTCAGGTAAAGCCACGAAACATGTGGCAACATATAGTTTAGTAAAAATGGGCTGAGTTTAAGTGTAAGAGCTAATCAGTAATAAGCCTTAGCTAATGGCCAAGCAGTTATAATTAATATGAGCCTCTGAGTAATTATTTTGTAAGTGACTGAAGGACCGTGGGTCTTGGTGGGACTCAGACAAAACTTTCTCCTACAGGGACTGGTTACACGAGTTGAGTTATTGGCCAAAGGGGTCCCATGGAAACCCCAAAAAAATCCAAGCTGTTGACAAGACTATAAGTTACTCTCCACACACTGACAGCAAAGTCCCATTTCTTAAGATAACACCCACAAAACTCATTGAATATGTAGTAGTGCAGCTGGTGCCTACATAAAGTCTTCATCCCTATATGGTAGTATTTTTAGTGCAAGAAGGTACGTGGCATGCTACCAAGGAAGAAAAATAAACACCAACATAGCCTCAAACCCTTCGATCTACAATGCTATCTCACCTGCAAGATATGCTAGAGCAATGACAGCAAAAAACTTATGGAAGTAACCAACTTATATATGATTTGTCTGAAGGCCCATCTAAGACAATGTTTGGGTGACCAAGAACCAAATACTAAACAACCCATTAACCTTGGATAAAATAAAATATGAATGTTCTAAAAGGATATTAATAAAATGATTAATAATGACATTCTGCTATACTGATATAGCAAAGCCTTGCTCAGAATGATCAGAGAACCTTCTTCCTGTAACACATGGGAGAAATACAGACTCACAGCCAGACATCATGCAGAGATGGAGAGTCTTTTGAAAAATTAGCCCTAAATCAAATGTCTCTATCATTCCCTTACCTCAGGCTCAGAGAAATTAGCAGAAGATGGGGAAAAAAGGGTTTAAGAGCCAGATAGGATAGAGAACACCAAAAAAAAAGCCTTCTGAATAAGTATAATTAAAACTCACATGAACTCACAGAGAATGAGTCATCATGTACTCAGGGCCATCACAGTCGGCACTAGATGGGGTCCTGGAGCTGAAAGGAAAAGTGGACACATACCACCATGCCTAATCCAAAAGCAATCTCCAAATTATAATCATATGAAAATGAAAATTTAGTTTCCTCCGTGGGTGTCTCACCAGTGAAACAAACTATTCTTAAAGGTAGAATGCTCTCCACCAGAAGATAGCCAACAGAAACCAAACTCAAGGGCATCTTGGAGGTTCCTTTTCTCGCAATGGCATGTCACACATTTCCAAACTGTTTAAATTTTATCTTATTTTCTATTTTATTTTAACTATATGTTTTTATTCTCTCTTTTTAACCTACATTTCCTTTGGATGTATAGTATGGTTTCCCATTTAGTGTTTTTGTATGATTCTTGAGTGTGCAAATGAGTGGATTCTTATTTCTCTGCCTTCTCTTGGGATCTTTCATTTCTGTTTGTTGATTTTGTTCAATTCAGATGTGATAGTTTTTATTTTATCTTATATTATTATGTTATTATCACTTAGAAGCCTCTTTGCTTTCTAATGAGAGACAGAAAGAGGGTGTGTCTGGTGGAAGAGGTTGTGAGGAGGAACTGTGAAAAGTAGAAACAGGGGAAATTGTAATTGAAATATATGTTGTGAGAAAAGAAGCTTTTTTAAGTGAAAGGAAAAAATAAAACCAGGAACAATAGAAAAGTGTAAAAGAAAATAATTACAGCTGTGTTCTATTTTGGTCAGATAGAAATTATTTTTAAAAAATTGGAGTTATTTTAGGTAGCACTCTATTTAAGTAAAAGAATAAATAATGAGGTAAACCAATATTCCAGATAAATAAATGACTGATCACATGATATCTATCCATGGAAAGTGAGGTCAAGGTCATGAATAGAACTCTAATATGAAACTTAGTGTCTACCTTGATATTGAGATACTTATGGGTATTTCTGGTTTTAGAGTGATGGATGGTTCTCTATATAATCACTGCAAGTTTGGGAAATTGTGTGCAATAACTGGTAATTCAGGTGAGTGTGAGAGAGATGGGGGCAGAGACAGAGATAGAAAGAGAGTGAGAATGTTCTCTGCATGTCTAGACACCAAACATGTGCATTCATGAACACAATACCTGTATGTACATACTAAGCTCTGTCTTGGATATGTTGTTTATTATGCATCCACCTGAAATTTGCTTTGGAATGTCTAATGGAGTCTGTTTGAATTAGTTCACATGGTGATCAAATAATTGGTTTGATGAAATAGGCTTATGAGCGAATATGCTCAAGAGGACTATAGTGGGGGTCCTTCATGTCCACTGATATGATCTATTCATCTGGAATATGGAAGGAAGGATGACCCTGAAACTAAATGACCAGTTGTTGCTTGAACCTAAACCTACATGAGACCAGATAATCAGAGCCTGAGGAATGAGAATGCTTCAGATTCCTCTACAGATCAGCAAGCTGAGAAGAAAAGTATTGGGAAAATTCAATGCACTTCATACAGTAATAAAAAGACACATGTATGTATACAGGCATATTTGACAAATGGTTTTCTATGCAACTTTGCTTTTTCTAATTTTACCAAAAGCTCCCATCTTGTTGATATGATAAAGATGCTCTCTGATATTTGTTTCCTTTGTCCTAAAATTTTCATTTGTTTTCTTCAGTTTGACTGATTCCATGTGCTTTTGAAGATTAAGACAAGAAAACATGGGGTGGAGATAATGAAACTGTTCTTTTTTTTTCTTCTATTTATGCTGTGCATGGTCATGTGAAAATTGAACATTTCATTAAGAATCTAGATAAGAAGTAAGTACTTATTTGTTCCTGAGATGATTTTCTCAAGTAATCAGAAATGCAATAGCAACACCATTTTATAAAGATAGTGTTTCACAGCACTCACATATTAGCTCTTAAATCCTTCTGCCACCTATGCCAAGATGTTCCATAAGCCATGATTATGAGGTAATTGGTTTGGAACTTCTATTTAGGTCACATCACTTAGTCTGTTATTCTCAGGAATTTGAACTATTATGTATTTCTCCTTTGGCTTCTTTCTATCACATAAATAAGCTTCTATAACTAAAGTGGAGTGCAGCTTATGTCTCTGGACATAAACATAAATATTTAGAAAGGCATTTGATACTACAGTCACTAGTTAAACTAACAACAGAATATTATACTTGGGGTATTATAAATCCTCAGCCATGAGATTTTCAACAGCATTACACTATAAGGTATGAAATATCTTCCCATTGATCAGAATTCAAATTAAATCAGAAAGCATTTAGTAGTTACCTTCTAGCATCATTACTTGTAGTATCCAATGATATATTTATAACCTTACACAGAACATGATTTCATGTAATTTTTGTAGCTTTCTCTGCAGTCTTAGATCAATATGAAGAGTTTCCTTATTAAATCATGTTTTTTATACTCTCAACTTGACAATATTTTTAATGTAACAGTGACATAGAATTTGTTATGCAAAACTGACAGCAAATGAATTAATGTATAAAGCTCAGTGCCAATTGATAGACACCACACAATTTAATAATGAATTATTAAACTTTATTATGCAGATTATTTTCTATATTTTTCCATAAGAGAAAACTTCATATTTTGACATAGTATTTGGTTAGTAGAAAGGAGATTTGTGATTTGTAGGCATTTCTATTATAGGAATTAATTTAGTTCAATTTAATGAATATTTTTATGTTTAGCATGTCTTTTTCTGACCTTATGGAAAGAATTTATCTGTGGTTTGAACAAAATAATGTAGCACTTTGGGGCAAAGATGCAAAAAAGTAGCCCTGCACTTGAGGCCAAGATACAGAAAACCTCCACAGCTACCACAGCCTTGCCCTTGGTGCTTTGGTAGACAGGGAGGAAGGTGATCCAGACACTGCAGAACACCAACATACTGAATGTCAGGAACTTTGCTTCATTGAATGTGTCAGGCAGATTTCTGGCTAGGAAAGCTACAGTAAAACTTGCCAGGGCAAGAGAACCCAAATATCCCAGGACACAGAGGAAGGCAATACCTGAACCTTTGTTGCAGACAATCAAAATATGGCCATGTTCAGTGTGTACATCAGCATCAACAAATGGAGGAGAAGTTCCGAGCCAGATTCCACAAAGAATCAATTGGATAATGGTACAGATGGGAATGATGAAGTTAGGTGCACCTGATGCCAGGAACCATCCCATTCTTCTATCTGGAACAGTGACCTTGAATGCCAATACCACAGTAATTGTCTTAGCCAAGACAGAAGATGTTGCCATAGTGAAGACAATAGCAAATGTGGTCTGCTGCAAGATACAGGTGGCCATATGGGGATGGCCAATATAGAGCAAGGGACAGAGAAAACAAAATATGAGGGAGATGAGGAG
>LZPO01119053.1:0-11217 GCA_001675575.1 Neotoma lepida | reverse complement strand
TGGTGAGTGGTGGCTTGCTCCTAATTCCTCTGATCTCTGTCAGATTTTCACCCTTATTTCTTGTTCCGCGTGTTTATTAATAAGACTGGTTAGAAGTTCTTCTTACAGGATGTCTTCATCAAACCCCTCCCCACAAGGCTCAGAGATCTATGAGAAGAGGAAGTGGAAAGCTTGTAGGAGGCAGAGGTGGTGGATAACGCCAAGGAAACTGTGTCATCCAGACACAACAGGATTGATGCACACATGAACTCACAGAGACTGTGGCAGCACACACAAAGCCTGCACAGGTTTAAACCAGACAAAATCCCAGCCCTGAGGAGAGGAAGTAGACACAGAGTTCACACCTAACCAAGAAGCTATTTGCAGTTGATGCCTGCCAGGAAAAGGGAAAAAATCAGTAATCTCCAATGAAGTGTCACTGCATATATCCACCATGCTCCAGGGTGGGCCTCATGTTGGATTAGTTGGTCAATGTGGACTCCATGTTCTTTTTGTGGGATTTTTGTTTCATTTTGTTTTGCCATTTTCTGCCTTATTGTTTTTTGTTTATTTGTTTGTTCTGATCTTCACGGTTTGTTTTGTGTGCATGTGGAGGGGTACCATTCAAACAAGCAAGAGCATGGAGTTGGGTGGGTAGGGAGGTGGGAAGGAACCGGAAGGATTTGAGGGAGGGGAAAACATGACCAAAATATATTGCATGGAAAAAACTAAAAAATAAAATAAAAGAATGAGTGGGATCAGCAGCTGGGGTAGAGTGGATTTCAAGATCAATGTTAAAGAACAGCTAGCAAGCAAAAGAACTAAAGTATTTATTTATTTTATAGGGATCTATTATTGAAAGCACTGGAAATTCTTACAGCAATAGTGTTGAAAGAGTGCCTGGGAGCTAAGAGCTCTGACAAGGAATAGCCCAGCAATAGAATATGATGACAAGTTTCACATTATCCTCACAGTGACTCCAGACATGTTTCATGTATCAGATAACAACTGAGGAAGCTGACATGAGAGAAATCAAATTCTTTCCTAAAGGTAATTACATGATATCATCTTTAGAAAAGTAAAATTCCTGGTGAGTACTCCAAGAAAGAATTCAGATTTAAGCCTCCAGGATTAGACTTAGAAGTAATGGCACATGATTATTTCCAGTCTCAAATAAAAAAGTTAAATGAAATAGAGAGTATCTACTGTATGCTAATACCTAATATTCCTCCAACCAGGCAACAACTGTTCTCTGATGGCAAATGATGTGACATCTTTTCAAGGTGGATAGAGTATTTTAAAACAGTAGAATTGTTCTAGAACTCTAGAGAGAAGCAGAGGGCTCAGAGAAGAAGAGCAAAGGGCAAAAAACAGAAGTGGAAAATAATCTAATATTGTGTTTACTTCCTGTTAGACAGGAAGCTTTGCTTTCTGCTGCTGCTAACAGAAAACCCAACCAAGGATGACATATGGGTGAAGATGTCTATAGTCCTACGAGAGTTCTCAATGTTCAGGATTTATTGGCAGCCTACGTCAATGACTGAGAGATGAGGATGTGTTATTTTCAGTGGTCCTCAGTGACTCAGCAGTTATGGTATCACAGTTGCTAGGTGGCAAGTGTGCCTTTTGTCATTTCACACCGGTGGCAATGTCCTGTCAGAAAAGGGGAAGTATTTGAGTCCCTTTGCAGCTGCTATCACAGAATATTACAAACTGTATTCTAGTTTGCAAAGGATGGAAGTTTATTTGGCTCAAGGTTCTAGATATTGAAGTTCAGGAGTGTGAGGTCAGCACCTGGTGAAGGTTCCTGCTGAGTCACTACTTGAATAGCAGGGAGCATATCAGCATGTCCAAAGGGGTCTGGATACATGCTTTTGAACAAAAGCCTTATTTGTTCGAGGGAATAAATTTGTGAGGTCAGACCTTTGTGACCAAATTAATACTGTGCCAATAAGAAATTTTGACGAGAATATTCAAACAACAGCAAGGAAAAATCTTCCTTTTCAGCAGTGAAAAAGAAAAGATAAAACTTCACGAAGATGTCAAGAAGACTTCTTCTTATGTCACACTGGCTAGAATGAGTTCTTGTGCTGTTGCCATGGTTTTTAAGGCAAAGCAAGGCTCTGGATGTTCCACAGACTGTGCTCAGACAACAACCCCNAGTATGACAATTAAAGACACGGTGTGAAGAAAAGCACAGGGAGGAGGTTTATTCAGTGTGTCAGCATTGGAAAGATAAATAAATAAATAAATAAATAAAGGGATCCAGTTATCCCCAATCATCAGGATACTGACACTAGGTTTAAGTTTAATAGAGGGCAAGACTTATGCACAATTAAGCAGTCCTGGTCAAAATGGGGTTCTAGCCATACTTCATTAAGCCATCATCATCTCAGGTCCAGAACTTCAAGTTGTCAATCAAACTGTGCCCTTACTGATCTGTGCATCCTTGCCCTTCCACAAGATTTGCTACTCCTGGAATACAAGGTGACTCAAGCAAAAAGGTGAAGGACAACAGTGTATCTCTGTGTCTTCAGCCAAAGAGCAGACATGGAACGTAGGCAGTGATGCCAGGCTTTCCTTCTGCTCTCAGTTTCCTGTGGGCCAAGTGAGGAGCCAAGGCTTTTTAGCAAAGGCCACTTTGGTATGCCTGTCTCAGTGACCAAATCTAAATGCTGCATTTCCCTAGAGGAATGCTCCTCATAGCATTTACACTAAGACGCTCATCATGAATGATGGGGACTATTTCACCTTTTAATAACTGTGTATGGCTAACACTGAACAAGGTTTATTTCAGTGCCATCCTTGACTGTGCTTAAGACTTTGGAAGGCAACAAACACATTGCAAACTCAAGATAATCCACATGACTTGAGGAACTGTAATATTTGGCCTAGAGGTAGCAAGACAGAGAAGNTTGGCCCTGCTGTTTAGGTTGTCAGCAGGAAGGTGTGGATGAGAGTGGAGGCAGATGAGGGCTGTGGGCCAAGTGAGATGATAAGCAGGTTTCTGTCAGGAAAGCTAACCACCTAGTAAGGTCATTCCAAACTACGACAGAAATTCCCTTCCTCTTCCACTGCTTGCTTGGCAGAATAATTTAAAAGATAATAAAAATAGAGAAGCTCAAACATCTTTTTTGACTATAAGCATGAACTTAATAATTAAAGGGGGAAAATGGCAGAAGTCAGATAGTTTTACAGGTAAGACTAATATTGTAATATCTACATAGAACACAGGTGTAGAGTCTGAGACTGGGACAAACATCAGGCCCAAGAAGAAGCCACACAAAACTCACCTAGTACTTGGCATGATGTTTTCCTGGACCAATGATGCATTCTGCCTTACCTGCCTTATTTTTATGGCTTGCTTCCCATTAATAGTAACTGAGCCCTGTGAACGTAGTGATATCAGCAGGTATCAGAGTTTAGGCATACACAGGGAGTTCAGGTTTTTACGTACCAAACAAGCCATGGAGCAGAAACACATGGCTGCAGCAGAAGCCAAGATGGCTCATTCAGAAAAGATACACTACCAGAATCACATGGTAGTTGGCCAGCCCAGAGACCCAGCAGTGGTGCATAGGCCTGGGAAGGCTGACCATGTGGTGGTGAGGGTATTCCAAGAGCAAGATCAGGCAGTGGACAGCAGGAAGTTGGGCTGCATGAGTGGCCACTAGACTGAATAGAAAGACCTCTCTTGAGTTGGGACTCTATAAACTGTAATCCTGGGAAACTCAGAGCACCTGGTACCAGACTACACACAAGGCTGAGGAACTTGAGGCTTAAGGCACTATCCAGCAACTTGACAGATGGACCTGTCTGCTTTCATCTCACTACAAATGTCTTATTTCTACTCCCCTTTTTCTCTCTGATTTCTCCCCTCTTATTCAACATAGATCTAGAAGTCTTAGCTACAACAATAAGGCAAAATAAGCAAATAACAGGGATACAAATAGAAAAAAGAAGTCCAAGTTCCCTTGTTGGAAGATATTAGGAGCGTATCCTCAAAAGACCCTGGAGACACAACATAAAAGTGGCAGGGGAGAAATGAACACACAAACGCCAGTAGCTTCCTATATACTAATAACCAACATGCTGAAGAAGAAATCAGGAAAACAATTCCATTCACAATCCCCCCAGAAACAAATGAACAAAATCAGAGTCCCTGGGAATAAACCTAACCAAGGAAGTAAAATACTTCTACAGTGAAAACCTTAAAACACTCTAGAGAAACTGAAGGAGGCACCAGTTTCTGGAAAGGCCTCTCATGCTCATGGACTGAACAAATCAATACTGGAGAAATTCCTCTCTTACAGAAACAATTTAAGACTAATGCAACTCCCATCAAAACTGCAACTCTATTCTTCACAGAATAATAAAAAAATTCTTAAAATTCATTCAAAGCCCATAAGACCTTGGATAATCTAACAGACCTAATGGGGAAAAAAATAAGGCTGGAAGTATCACCATACCTTATTCCAAGTTATGCTACAAAACCATAGTAACAAAAACACAGTACTGGCACAAAAATATGTAGATCAGTTGAACAGAATAGAGGACCCATGTACAAGGCTGTATAATTATAGCCACCTGGTTTCTGACAAAGCTATCAGTAATCCTTATAGAGAAATGATGGCATCTTCAACAAATGGTGATGTGGAAACTGGATGTTTACATAGAGAAGAACAAAAATAGACCCTTATCTCTTACCACACACAAACAGCGACTTCAAATTGGTCAAGGATTTCAATGTAAGATCCCAAACTCTGAAACTGCTAGATGAAAAAGCAGGGCACACACATAAAGATGATAGGGCTTCCTGAATAGGACTCAGATTGTTCAGGAAACAAGGCCCCAAATCAACAAAGGGACCTCATGAATTTAAAGATTTTGCACAGCTAAGGAAATGGCAGCCTTCAGAATGGGAGGGAAATTGATGCTAACTGTACATCTGTCAGAGGACTAGTGTCTAAAATANACAAAGAACTCAAAAAATAACAAAAACTGAAGAACAAGGAAATAAGCAAAGTTTTAAAAATCAGCTAGAGAACCAGAGTTCTCAAAAGAATAAACTGAAATGGCCAATACACTGTTTTAAACCTGTTCAAATCTTTAGCTACAGAGAAATGCAAACTGAAACTGCTTGAGAGTCTTTCACCCATGACAGATGTTGGAAATGATATGTGAAGAGAAGGACACTTATTTACTTTTGGAGTGTAAACTGGTGCAGCCAGTACTGAAATCACTGTGGAAATTTTGCAAAAGACTAAGACTATTACTCCATATAATCTAATTATACCACTTCTGGGCATATATATCTGACGGTCTCCATATCTGACTAAAAGGACACTTGCTTATCCATCTTCACCGTTTCTCTATTCATATTAGTGTGGAAATGGAACCAGTCTCCACGCCTATCAACTGACAAATGCATGATGAAAATCTGGTGCATATACATAATGGAATGTTGTTCAGTAGTAAGGACAGATGAATCTGCAGAAGAACAGAAGGACCTGGAAAACATATTAAGCCAGATAAACTAGGATTGGGAAAAACAAATTTGTCATGTTCTCTCTCTTATGAGGAATCTGGATTATAAATTTTATATATTGCATTTACGTGGGCATGAGTGTGTATAGAGGCCAGAAAACTAGAGAGAGGCCCAGGAGAGAAAAAAGAGAGGCCTTAAGGGAGAGAGGTGTAGGAAGTGTAACAGAATACATAAGACTAGATAGTGGAAAGGTGGTTTCTGGGGATGGAGGGCATAAGAGGGAATGGGGAAAGGAAGATGGGAGAGAGCAGGGGATGGTGGGGGCAGAAACCAAAGCTATGTATCAAAATCCACATCAGTTACTGTTCTGCTGCTGAGACAAAACACCATGACCAAAGCAGCTTCTAGAAGGAAAGGGGTATTTGGGGCTTACAGTTCCAGAGGGACAGGAGTCTATCATCATCATGGCAGAGAGCACTGCAGCAGGCAGGCAGGTAGGCATGGTGCTAGGGCAGCAGCTGAGAGCTCACATCCAATCCACAGCACAGGAGCAGAGAGCAGACACTGTGAGTGGTAAAAGTGTTTTGAAATCTCAAAGCCTACCTCCAGTGACACACTTCCCCCAAGGCCACACCTCATAATCCTTCCCAAACAGTTCTACCAACCAGAGACCAAGAATTCAAATACATGAGCCTGTGAGGCCATTCTCATTCAAATCATGACATACCATAAGGATACCTGCTGCTTTCCAAGGTAAGTAAAAATATAGAGTAATAAAATGGTTAAAAGAAGAAGAAAAGTGATACACTTCTAAGGGAGGAATTGGGCCAGAGCAGAGAGTTCAGCAGCTTAAAGCTGTGCAAAGGATGTATACTTTCACTGTAGGCAGGGCAGCATTTGGGCTCATCTGTGTAACATGGGCCTTGTCTATGTGTTCAATATATTTTTATGCATGTGTCACATATCTCACTGTCATCTTAAACCAGAGGTATGCACTTCAATGTGATAATGAGCCATAGGTCACCTTCAGATACTCTTAAGTATCAGTGGGCACCAGTAAGTTTCCAACCTTCCTCTCTGCCAGCTTTTTTCTTTTTTCTTTTTTTCCCCTCCATATGTTAGTTCTGAAAAGTTTTCTGTCAGGCGTTCCGGTGTCACTCTCTGCCCGCTCTCCTAACTCATAGACACCATGACCGTGTCTTCTGTTTATTTTCTTACAGCCATCAGCATCTAGCACAGAGCCTCTAGCAACATTACTGTTCAAATATTTGCTAAATTGACTATGCATGGTGGCATGCAGCTTTAATCCCAGCACTCGGGAGTCAGAGGCAGGTGGATCTCTGTGAGTTTGATACCAGTCTGGTCCATATAGCATGTTCTAGGCAAACCAGAGGTACACAGTGAGACACTTTCTCAACAAACAAATATTTGCTATATTAGAAGGGATACCTCAGAAACACTCAAAAGGAAAGGACTTCTGAGACCAGCAAAGCTCTCATTAGGACTCAGAGCCTCCTGAGGGGGAGGGTCTAAAGTATTTTATAAAAATAGATTAATGAAATGATAGAGGTCAGAGCAGGAAAGCAGCTTTTCTTCAGGAACTTTTAATTTTTATCTCCAGGGAAGGAATGAGAATAAACCATTCAAAGACTACAAAGGAGTTCGAGGCCAGCCTGGGCTACCGAGTGAGTTCCAGGAAAGGCGCCGCCAAAGCTACACAGAGAAACCCTGTAAAAGACTATAAANGAGTAAAATTATAAGGAGTGTGAGTATAATTATTCCTGAGTTCTCTCTTCAGTGGTATTAAACATCATCTTTCTATTTCTGTCAGTTACACTTCAACTGGAGACCAGATTAAGAAAAAAGATGGCAGGTCAGGTGCTGGGAAGGGAGGAGGGTAAAGAAGGATTTGCCATGGCGAAGGCATGGAGGCAGAAGATGGATAACATCCATCTTTACATTTGCTAGAGCTGAACAGTTAACAAAAGTCTATTCTGTGTGATTTGTTTAGGGAAGCAGGATTGAAGCAGGGCACCCATGTGGTTTGGTGTGGCAAATCTTCTATTTCCTTTGTCTCTGTGCCCCCCACCTTAAAATTCACTCTGGTTATACACATGGCAAGCTTTCTTCATGAGCCAGTAAATGCTGTTTGCTTTTTTTCTTAAATATGTATAATTCTAATATACTAGTGATAAATTTTTTCAGGATATAGAATATCGTATGGTACTAAAATATTTTCAACTTTCTAAGGACAAATACTCTCTTATTAATGCCTGAAATTCCACCTGCATCGAATCCCTCAGCAACTACCCAAAGCAATTTCTTGCCCATACAAAGAGCATCCCCAGCCCCAGGCCTACTCGGAGTTGCTATGGTTGAGAAATGTGAAAGTTAAGGCATCCTTTCATTATGGGAACAGAGAATGTCAACATAGTTACCTCTGTAAACACTAGGCATGTCCTGAAATGGACAAGATGACAGTCTTAACAGAAGAAAAGAGGTCGGTAGGAGTAGAAAGGAGTTAAAATGTAGTTCATGGATCCTGCAGAGCACATTGCCCGCCTGCCCCCCCCCCATTTTAGTATCTTTCAAATTGGTATCTTACATTTGTGGTCACGCAGGAGTTAAGTCTCTCGTCACTCTTATCTTACCATCTGTACATCTTCAATAGAGCTTGCTTGGATATGGTCAGTGACAGGAAATTCATGGGAGAACTCGGTGGAGCATCCTGTAAACAAATGTTAAATGTCAAGTGTCAATGCTCTGAATGGCCCAGATGATGACACTGACTGAAAATTGAGGACTTGTGGGATATTATCTATTGTGGTGTAACAAATTACTCCCCTCCCCAAACATAGCTGCTTTGAACAATACCCAACAGCTCATGCTGTATTGATCAAGAATTTATGAAGCGTTTTATTGGGTTTCCCTGGCCAGGGTCTCTACAGGCTGAGGCTACAGTCATCCTAACAATGGGCTGCGGTGGACAATCCTTCTGGTCTTACTTGGGAGGATGCTGTCCAGAGGTGCCATTTCCTCACCCCCAGAGCTTGTGATAGAGTTGTTTATATGATGACATCAGGCCTCCCTGGAAGGACAAATCCAAGAGAACAACTAAGAGGGAGGCCACAGTGATTTCTTATGATTGAGTCTCTAAGTGTCTAGTCTGTACACTGTATTCTATGTATCAGAAGCAAGTCAGTAAGTGCAGTCTACACTCAGCAAAGGGTGATCTGTCTCCATCTACTGAACCATGGAGTATGAAAAAACTAATATGGCAATTTTAAAACTACCACTCAAGAGTAGGCATAGAGGCACACACCTGTAATCCCAACACTTGACGAGACGTAGATAGGACGGTTAGGAGTTCTAGGTCAGCTTTCGATACATATCAAGTTCGAGGTCAGTCTGGGCTACATGAAAATCTTAAAAAGGGGTGAGAGAGGAGAGGGAGTAGGGGGAGGGAAAAGAAAACTACCACTCAAATCTGGTGTGGTGCTATATGTCTGTAGTCCCAACAGAATGTGGGACAGATGTTGAGGCAAAAGGCTCAGGCGTTCAAGATCTTCCTTGGCTATATATCAAGTTCAAGACCAGCCTGAACTACATGGAGACCCCATCTCAAAAACAAGGCAAAGAAAACAACAAAGGTCTAACATCCGGACAAAAACATGAATGGAAATTTCATCCCTGGTATGGAGTACTCTCATGTGTTTTCTTAATATATGAGAGCAAGGCATAAAGAATGTCTAAATATCTAGCAAATCTCTTTCAGAAGTATAAATGAAAACTTTTAGGCAATACTAGAATATCATGTTGCAGTATCAATGATGAGGCTTCTCAGTGGTGTATAAAATAATTGATCATGCACTACATTCAATAAATAGCAAGGAAAATTTTGGAAGAAATCAGTCTTGTTTATCTGTTAATGTTGCATTCATTAACCATTTCTCTAATTTTTTAAAAAATTGTTTGAGGTATGATGATTGAATCAATTTGTATCCCATACCAATTTTATGAAGTTTTGAGTCAGCCCTAATGATTTTTGAAGAAAGATAATTTCTGCCTGTATTTTCTTGATTTTCATGTTTAACCAAAATACTATGCAAAAGCATGGGCTTCATCACAAAATTATTTTAAATGAATGTTTGGTGAACTGGGCTTTTCCATTCAAATATTAAAACCAAGGGTATAGATAGAGCATAAGGCCATCTGGGACCCTATTAGTTATTAAAATATTTAGAACACTCCACACAGCAGGAGGTAATAGACACTTCTAGTTCCCAACTCCACTTCAACCCAGGATCCAGCAAGGACGAGAAGAGGAAGAGCGGTTGCTCTGGGAACCTTCCTTGGTTACTATGTACCTCGCCTTTGCTAAATGGACTTTGTGCTTTGTGCCTCATTAAGTATCTTGACTGTCACCATGGTCTTTGTTTGAGTTGCTATAATAAAATACCATAAATTAGGTAGCTTATCAACATCAGAAATCTCTCAGTTCTTGGGGCTGGGAAGCACACGATGAAGGCTCTCTCAGATTGTGTCAAATGACGGCTCACAGATGGCATCTTCTCTGTGTGCATTCACATGGCAAAAAGGTTGAGCTAGCTCTCTGGAGCCTTTCACAAGGGTACCCCTGGGACAATCACTTGTAAAATTCCCACTCTTAACACACAATCTCCTTGAAGATTAAGTTCTAACATTAATTTGGGGATTCCCCAAATATTCAGAACACAGATATGGAAAACGAACTGCCTTTATAATCTTTTAAAGGGAATAGACTGCACTTGGAATAGGGTAACTTGGTTTGTTACCTAAATATAGAGAAAATCAATTGTTCTCTTTCTAGAACAAAGCAATCATCACTTCACCTATTGGGTAAGATAAATTCAAGAGCACAGCACAGACCCTGGAACAAGCTGAGTGGACTTTAGGCTGTGGCAACACTCCAGCTTAAAACAGGAAAATTAACACAGGAGAGCTGTTTGGAGTTTCCTGAAAATCACACTCTGGGATTATCCTGAATGCTTGAGTCAAAGACATTTTCTATTTTCCTAAAAGATATAAACATTCACAAATCTAACCAAAATTCCATTAGAATAAAATACATAAGCAGAAAAGACGTATTTTATTTGGATTTATTGGGGGGGGCAGTCTTAACTCATTTTAATGCTTTCAAGAATTGCCAAGATCACAGATTCAAGTAAGTTTAATTAAATTAGTATTTAAAATTCACTTTTATCAGCAAGATAATTCTTTTCCTAAAAAATACAGAAAAATGCCCATGTCTATNAAGTGATTAACTCCAAGAAATCTGCTAGGTTTGCTTATTTTTTTTTCACTTTTCCTTAAATATGTCTTGTTCATAAATGGGATATAAGAGGAAAGTACTTTCAGTTACAGAATTTGTGGACCAATTTACATAGACTTTTAATACAAACTACCATCCATATTATGAAAAACAAAGCCAAATAAACAATGAGAACAGCCACCAACAAAAACACCTTAGTTTCTTTAAATAAACTAATATAGGACCACCAAATTGAGACTTGACTTTTCAACAGTATTTTTTCTGTCCATGAAATCAGAAAGGAATACAATAACTCATAAACTTCATTCTTACAAAGCATCATTAGAGGTATAACACTCCACCAAACACATACACAAAGCATAAGCTAATGTAAAGACAGCTGTAAAGATATAAAATGGTTATGCTAATCAAAGGTGTAACCAGCTACACTTTTATTGAA
>LZPO01119052.1:0-11226 GCA_001675575.1 Neotoma lepida | reverse complement strand
AGAGCTAAAACCAACAAGAACAACAATTTTTTAAAGAAAACTAACGGTGTTGGTGACAATAAAGAAAAGCAGGGCTCTCTCACTCAATGCTGACAGACACACTATGCTACCACCACTGTAGGCATCTGATCATTTCTCCACAAAGCTACAGTTGTATCCAAGGCAGCAACTGCATTACTAGATATCTACCTTGTTGAAAGTCCACATAAAATTCCTAAGCGTGAACATTTATAGTGACTTTCTCATAACTACCACACACTGGATTCAAGGAAGAGGTTCCTTGGGTGAATGAACATGTAAACTGTAGTACATCTATACAATGGCCATTATTCCGCAAGAAAATGAATTGAGCTGCCAAGCCAGGAGAACATGGAGGAACACTAATAAATGAACAAAGCCTGTGGAAAATCTGTATGCTGATTCCAATAACTATAAAGTAAAAATGATGAGTGGACTCTAACATACACAGCAACAGTAAAAACAGACTCAGGAATTAATATCTATATACTTGTGCATACACATGCATATGTATGTACAATATTAATTAAAAAGAGGCTATCAACTTCAGAGTCGGGGCATTGGAAGGTTTTGATGGAGGGGAGCTAAGTGGGCAAGGAAAGAGAGAAGAGAGAGCAGAGGTGAAGTAATTCTACTTCAATTAAAAACATAACTAAACTGCCAAAGCTACACAGAGAAACCCTGTCTCAAAAAACAAAACAACAAAAAAAAAATGACTAAAACACAAGATGAGTGGTTTCCACATGTCTGGTAGCTAGAATGATGAAAGACTAGATGAGCACTTGGACTGTTTAGAGCATTGAACATTGCGTATGCTATCACAATGAATGAACATGGACATTGTTTATTTATTAACACCCAAAAAGCTATACAAAAAAAATAAAGTGTATAGATATTTATCACAACATGGCAGTATTAATTATCATAAATGTGTGACAGTGATGCATAAAAGAAGAAACTTTGCTGGAGGAAGGAGCCTACAAGAACCCTCTATGTATCTGCCCTACTTTCCTATTAATATAAAGTGTTTTTAAAATTAATTCTATTATAATTAAATAAACAGATAAGATGGAGCTAAGCATGATGGCAGGTGTCTGTAATCGCAGTGTTTGAAAGGCTGAGGCAGTGTAAGAAATATTTTGTATATCAAGATAACCTTAAATCAATCCAAAAGTGTTCAATTAGTTTCAAAAGTCCTCAGGAGACAAATTGAAGTGGCTTTCACTAGTAAAAATTATTTAATTTGCTCATCAACAAAAATAATAGCTGCAGTGCACTGAAACGTATTAGCATGTTTGTTTTCATGAAGGTATTACAATGCAAACAAAGAGTCTAATGAGTCCTTCTCAGATGCTAATATCTGTATAATGCAATTATATGTATAACATATAGTATATGCAATGCTAATGTATATGCTATGATACATTGAAAATGAGTGAGTAGAATCAAATCTTTCTCCTGCCTTTCTTATACTAATGTACTGTTGGCTAGTCTAATTGTAGGTCAGAGAGTTTGGATGAAGAAGAGTGGATAGGAAAAAAAAATCACCATTTTACTGAGCAAGTTATATATAGGAATATATGCATATGCTTACACAGCTATGCATTCAACAACAATTAGTGAGGAGACAAGGCCCATGAATTTGAAGGAAAGGGTGTATATGGGAGGATTTGGAGAGAAGAAAGAGAAGGGAGAAATGTAATTAATCTTTAAAAAAGAAAATCACCCTTTTGTTCTTCCAGTAAATGACTTGCTATCAGCATCGGGTATCTAAGTCTGCTACTACACAGAGGGAAAGAATCAGGCATGTTTTGTCTTCTGGTAGAACACTCCATCTGCAAGATGGTCTTGGAAAATCCAAATCAAACCTAAAGCTCATCAAAACTCTTGACCTAACTCCTAGTTCCCCAAATACACACTAGATAGAAGGCAGAGAAAAGTGCTCAAATACTTAAAATAACAGGGCTTTCTTTTCAACAAGAAGAAACAGAAAGTAAAGGAGAAAAAAAAGAAGTGGAAAAGGAAACAAAAAATAGAAGTTTTTTTTTAAAAATCAGTTGCTATAAATGGGCCCATTTGAATATTGATTTAAGCAAAATAGAAAATAAATCCACACATGANATTAATGAAACACTGATGCTTTGCATGGTTCTTGGATCTTCAACATATGAAGAAATTATTCTTTGATTCAGGGTTTAATATATTTTCTTTATATTAATAAATGAGTTTTGTGGGGAGATACTGAAATGCGGAGAGATGAATTAAGGTGATTTCTGACACTTGCTTCAAAATTTCGGGCTGAAAGTGGATGTACAATGTGCAGCAGGGAAGACAGAATGAAGTAACTGAGAAGTACCGGTCATGTATTAGGATTTTATTACTCTATTCTTGTTCATGTATAAAATTCTGGATAGTGAAATGTTTGCCTTTCTCTACTTCTGGATGGCGATTTTGTTCTGTTCTTACAAATGCCACTAGAGTAACACCATCAGACACTTCAAAACATTCCCCTAATGGAATTGGAGGCTTGCTTATCCACAAAGCAGCCCACTTTCCTCTTCGCCAGGCTCACATCTGCCCCAAGGAAGCAGGAGACAGAGCACTGAGGCAAGAGTAGCTACACTCTGGTCAGGGGTCAAGGGGAAGAGAGTCAGAGGCAGGGCCCCCCTCCCCAGGAGCCTCTCTTTCAAGAGTCCTTAGACATGGATCTAAACTTGAAGTACTCATGATTGATTTGCTGTGTGTGTTCGGGAAGACCCAACTCCCACCTAGGCCTAGAGCAAGTCTTCGGAGGGACGCGATAAATATTGGAGACCTGGAGTTCTCCATCAGGAAGTCCATGCTTTATTAGTGTGCCATCATCATTACTATCCTTTAATATTGAACTTAAAGATCTACCTACTTTAATTGGTGGGGGAGGGGGAATCTTCACTCATAATTTAAAACACTAATTTATGTTTTTCTCTCTACTCTCCTAAACTCTGCAGATAATATTTATTATGTGACCTTTGTAAAGACAAAAACACCTAAAATTATTAAAAGTTCTCTTCCATTACCCCAACCTAAGATTCAGAGTTCATTGGGCCTCTTTGTATCTCCTCTCTCTCTCTGTGCAGTGGACACTCAGCTGCAGAATAATGTTGACAATACAGCAAGGACTCACACTGAAAACTCCGAACACAGAAGGCACCTTTCTTCCTCCCTTTCGCCCTTCAGTCTTTCCTAGTCTTTTTTTTTTTAAGTAACTCCCTCCTATATGAGATGTACTACGCCATTTGTTCCAGAGTGCTTTGCATAATAATAGGTCCCTTCAGTTTTCAGGCTCACAAAGAATCTAGTTGCTGAGGGAACCAGGCAGTAACATCAACAACAAAAAAGAAAATTGCCCGTTTTTTTTCACTGAAACTGCTCTTATTCTTCATCTAATTTTTCAGGCAATTTTATCTTTTTAAATGTAAATACTGGTAAGGATTCAGAAAAGCCATCCAACTATTAACACTTCACGTGTAATTATTACTCTTCCTAAACTCTACCTTCTCCGTGGAGCAGACTCCTTTACAAGAAGTATTATTACTACGTTTCTTCTTGTGTGGGCCCCTAGACATCTTCAAGTAAATGTCTGTAGGTGAGACTCTCTGATTACAAAGGCTGGGTGAAATTAATGTTATTAATGTACCAAGGTGTGAAGTAGACACTGCAACTGGCTTTCCCTGAAGAACTCTGTTGATTGCGCCTTGGAAGCTACAAATCTGTCCAAAGCGACGCTGTGACATCCTTGTTACCAGCTAAGAAGAAAATGGGCGATGTGAGTGCATTGTGGCGTCTCAGTGCTGAAGAGCAGCTTAACCGAGCTAATGATAGCTGCAGCAGCCAGAATCACGAGACTCGGTACACATCTGCATTTTTTGTTCTTTTCTTTCTTCCCCCCCACCAAAAAAAAAATGGCTAGGAGCTTTGCCTCCCAGTTGCTGCCTTTGTGAATCTTCCTTAGCAAGCGAGGCTTGGAGGAATGTGCAGAACGCTTTCTGTTTCTTCTGTATTTCCCTTACAGGAAGGACAGTCCTGTAAAGTGCGCTTCACGGGCTCTTAGACACATTTTCTGAAGGTTTCAAACGATGCAGCCTTTGGGGTGCTGATCTAAAGCTACAAGTGATGTCCACAGATAAATCCTCGGAGTTAAAAATCCTGGAGCCCTTCTGTGTTCCCCAGCCTAGATCGTTCTTACCAAATTTAGAAAACTTGATTCAGTGAACTGTGTTCAGCCCACATCAGTGGTCCCAATCATTAAGTTGATCACTCATTCATTCATTCATTTAAGGGATTGGTCAAGAGGATTTACTGCGCATCTGTTATGGGCTACCTCTGTATTAAGTGTTGCTCATATAAAAGAGAGTAAATCATCCTAACAGAACTCACAATCTAAGGAGGACTTAAACACAGCAGCTTGGACACAGTGCTCTGACAGCCACGGAAAGAGTAAAAGATATTTCTAGGCCACTGAAGAAGTTTGACAAAAGGCTACAATATCCTGGCCTATAAAAGAGAAGTACTCAATGAAAAGAATAGTTTTTATGGTGTGTTCTTTATGGTGCCAATGAGGCCTCTCCCTTACCCCCAGCAAAAAGTCAAATAATAAAATAAAACCTCGATTATAAGCTGGTAGCAGAGCTTTGATCTTTGGTGTCAAGAAATCCTATCTCCCAAAAGCCCCTGTAACTGTGAAGGAAGTTTGCTCATTAACTTTTACAGGACTCTCTTGTTACATCCCTCAACTGGTGTGAACGAAAGGATCGTGTTCTGTGCAGAAGGTACACTGCAGGCGTCGGTGATTTGTGCTGTTAGTACTACGTGCCATAGTAATATAGTAATGATTTCATTGCTTTAAGAAAGATTATTTTAGCAACTTTGGAGCTCAGGTAATAGAGGTTGAAGAAAATTAAAAAGCATGCATAATTTAAAACTCTCTTCAGATAACTTCCAAGAAGTGTTCTTATTAGCGATCAGCCTATAGATTGGCATAAATCAAAATGTCTTTGTGCTACCAGATAAGCAAAAGTATAAGCAGTCCAGATTATCCAACAAGAGTTTGGACTCATAATGACTTCCACTTAGCTGTCACCTTCTGAACTACTGAACTCTGAGGTCCCTTTCTCACACACATTGCTCAGAGGAGGTTGCCTTCTTTGGCCATCTGCTTTCTCTAGCCATTGTCAATCATTGGGCCATGAGTTCAGAAGTGAGGAACCTAAACACATATTTAGAGTGATCAACATCCAGGGCCCCCAAAACCCTTTCAAGGCTGTCTGTTTGATATTTTAGTTGCAAGTATGAAAGTAATTAATAATTTAAAAAACCCTGGATTATGCTACCTTCCCTTGTAATTTGGCACACTATTTTTGACTCCGTGTTGGGAGGAAGACCATATGTTTTTTCAGTGTTTGAGACACTTTAAATGTATAAGCATGACCTTCCTTAAGTTGCCTGCAATTCTAAGGCTTTGAATGGAACAGCAGAATGATCTCATGAATAAAGAGCACAGCTCTGCATGCCAGGCTCTGAGCACCACATCCTGCACCTGATCAGTAGACCTTGGACCAATGGAAAACTATATTCTCAGCTAGACTCTTAGAGGATGTGAAAGGAAATTATCAGCTCAGGACCCCTAAGACCAAGTTCTCAGCACAAAGGAGAGTTATTTGCCCCAGAGGGACAGAGGGCATGGATAAGGGACAAAGACAGGAGGCAGAGGACAAGGGAGAAGGGGAAGAGAACAGAGAAAGGGGAAAGGGGGCAGGGATATTTGTCACACACCCCTGAGGGGGTGGGGGAAAGGGGGACAAAGGACTGCCTCTGGATAGAAAGGAGACAGACATGGACCATAAGCAAATGATGTTTAGAAAGGTAAAATGGGAAGCCCTGTGTTAGGATGAGGTGTTTAATTTTAATTGAGACTGTTAATTAGATGAGCCAAACGGGGCTTTTGATTGCTGGACTTCAACACTTTGATTGCTGGACCTTGGTAGTCAGTCTCTGGAGGAGGAGGTAGTGGCAAAATAAGGGAATAGACCTTGGTGGCTAGCTTTAGGAGTATAATCTAATGGCTTTTAGCAAAGCTGAGAGAGTGGTAGAGACGGGCAAAGCCCTTCCGGGTGCAGCCCTTGAGGTAGCTGTATGTCTCCTGGTACAACTTCTCATGGTTAACAAACCTTAGCCCCATGCCTTCCGCTCTCACTCATGCTACACACACACAGTGTGGAAACTCGTCTCCTGGTTTTTGACTAGTTGTACTATCCAGATTGTGCAGTTTCCTTCTGATGTGAAAATCCACAAATCTTAGAGTGCATTAGATAGCAAGGCGTTTCATCAGTGAGAGTGGGTACAACCACAGCTGAGGTAAAAGAACACCAGTCAACAAGCACCTTCTCCACAGACAGGCTTGTGCAGGTGGAGTGAGCCAGAACTTGCCCAATTGCAAACCCCAGTGAAGAAATGACTGGGATAAACACACACACACACACACACACACACACACACACACACACACACACACATCCAATAGTCTTAGATTTAAAAACGTTCGTCCCTTCCTCATTTTAATCCACCCTTCATCTCTCAGCTCTTGCTTGCATCCAGGATGCTCTTTACCTTTGCTTTAAATTCCCCCTAACTCCATCCCATAGCTCTTGCCTCTCTATAGCCTCGTCCTTTCTTCCATATTGGAGTCCTCTTCTCACTGCTCCTTGATTTTGTTACAGTATTGTGAAAGCAGAGAATGAAATAATTTGTGTGAGAACAGTACACACATCCTCAGAGTGTGTAAAAGGGAAGCCCCAGGAATGAAACACTTTTTGTCCCAGTCTATTTGTCACCTCATGAGGCTGAAGAAAGAGCCCCGAGAAAGTAGGGCACGTCAGGCAACTGTTATTTAAGTGTAGATGACACTGAGAACCTGGGAACCACCAAGGAAAGATGCCCACCGGCTCATGACAGCGGATAGGAGCTACCAGTGGTCCAGAGTGTCCAATGTACCAGGCTTCTCCAAACTCAATCTTATCTTTCCCTCAGAGCAGTGTAGCAGGGTGGATTTTATTAGCCTTTTTTTTGGGAGAAGAAATAGATGGAATCATTTTCCAGCTAAGGCAGGTTTGGAGGAGTTCAGGGCAAGACACAGGAAGCAATTCCCTGCTCAATTCTTCCCTTCCTCTGATTCTTCAGGGAAGGCTCCCAGTTTGCTTAGAGATAAAGAGGTTAAATCTCCACGATGGCTTTAAAACAAAATACAAAATAAAAATAAAAATAAACTCTGCCTGCCCCTCCACCTTTTATGTATTTTGTAGCTAAAAGAGAAGAAAGAGAATCCTGTGGTACAGGCATTCACATACCTTCCACGTGGACCTAGTGTAATGTATTTCCATTCCTGCCCCGCTTTCTCTTTCTCTCTACAGCCTGCCAACAGTATTTCTAATTAGGGGCTCCCTCTTTCTTCTTAAAACAAGGAATGGTATAAAGCCTTCCATGTTCCACTTTTATGGAAGGGACATAGAAACACATTAGTTCAAGGCATCCTGCATTCTGTTTTCCATACCAAAGTGATCCTTATAAAACCCAGCTCACTGTATAATTAATGACCTTTTCCTCGTGCTTTCGGGCATAAGCTGATTACCAGTCCGGGTCAGAGAAAACATTTCTCTGGTATAGGATTGCACAATTAAATGTGTTGTGAGGAATGTGTGCTGTCCTTTGATGCCTTGTTCTCTACTCCAGTGGGGGGCAGCATGCTGGGCTGGATAGGCAGTCACTGCCTTGCTATGCCATATCCTCTGGTTCTCCATACATTTTGGAAAATGACCTAAGACCAACTGAAATCCTGATCACAAGAGTCCTTCAGATGCCCCTGCAAGGGGAACAGATGTCTGCAAGGGAATAGTCTGGATTCAGCCAACCGAAACAATTTTTAACACCATGTGAAAGTTGATATTTCTGGGAAAAAAAAAATAATGGAGGAGACACTCCTAGCTACGTTTGCTTTCACTCACAAATTGCTGAGGTATCATTTCTTGTGCAGATTAAAACTTGTGTTTGTGTTTTAAACTTCAACAAAAAGAAATCATGTGTTCTCTGAAGCAGAGAGAAAATCTACAGAATAAATCTGCTACGTAGGACATTAGAATATTAAAGTGAATATGGCTTTCCGTGTCTATAAAGTCAGCTAAATTTTATAGTTCAAGGCAGAGCTGTCAATAAAACTTTCTGGGCAGTAGACACGTACTACAGCTTGCTCTCCAACATGGCATCCACCAGCCCTACATGATTGTTAGTCACCTAGACTATGGCTAATGTGCCTAAGCAAGTGAAATTCAATGTAATAACACTGGAATGATATTTATTTGATTACATTTTATTTCAACTTAATTAAAATTAAATAATTACATCTAGCCAGTGGTCCTCATATTGGACAGTACAGTTTTAAACTATAGTATGAACATCTTATATAATGAGCACATTAGGAGAATTTTAATAAGTCCAACGTGGCTTCCTTAGTATTCATTGAGTATATTTTGTCTCTCAAAACCCTAAGGTCAATGGCATCTACTAACTTTCATCAGCCAAGAGGAGCCACTGAGCCTGCGACTGTCTTAAATCTATGGCCCTGCCCCCACATGACAAAACTGAGACAACAGCTTGAAGAAACACTGGTACTTGGTTCTTTACTCAACTTCACTTCAGTACTGATTCATGAAACTAAGAAAGCAAGAGCAATCCGGTGCAGGAAGGAGCTAAGTGGGACAAGCGTATATTGCCGTTTGTACTCTTGCCATCATCTGTAAAAGGTCTGTGGTATAACGGAGCTAAAAAGGAATAAAACCAAGCAATTTGGAATTCAATGCAACCAACTAATCTAACCAACTGTATGTAGCTCAGTACTGGGGTGTCTGTCTACATGCTTAGGCTCTGGGTTCAATTCCCAGGACTGTAAATCAAAGAAACAATGCTTCACGGAGGGGGGGGGGCATCCCCATAAATCCCACACTTTGGAAAGTGAGGCAACAGGGATGTTATGATTTTAAAACCCACCTTTACTCCACAGTGTGGTCCAGGCCAGCTTAGACCAAGGAATAAAACAGCCTCAAACACAGAGGAGAAGCATTTTGTAGGGAGAAATAACTTGGTAGTTTTCCCTTTTGTTTACTCTGCTTTCTTTCAGTTTTTTCCTAGACTATTTTTCTTCTGTCTTGCTTGAGCCAGAAAGTATGCTGCACTGTATGGATTAGAGAGAGCAATTGTTCAGCCCACAGCTATAAACAGTATTGCTTCACTGTTTTCAGTAGTGTAGACTGAACTCAGAACACACAGTAGGCAAACTCTCTACTACTGAGCTTGGTGTTTTGAGACAGGGTTTTGCTATCTAACTTGGGCTAGCCTTGAACTTACTCTGTAGCCTAGGCTGGCCCATAATTCAGGATCCTTCTGTCTCCATCTTCCCAGTGATGGAAATAGAGGCCTATATCTAACACAGTATTGGATTTTTTTAAAAGGGTTGTGTCTTCCTAGGATTATATTTGGATGCTTCAATTAGCAATAAAGACCCTCTCTCTTTGATCATGATCTTTCTAATTTGCTGGAGGTCATCAATATTAAAAAAACTCCTAATACATAAAAGTGGACTCTTCTATTCCTTCCAACTCATTAATATGGATTAAGAAGTACTATACATCTACCAAATGTTTACATCTAGTTCATCTTCGTCAATATAAGAAAAAATAACAGCGAGATGGATACTTCCCATGTGTGTGATTCGTATAATCTTAAAGAATCTTTAGGGAAGGAACAGATCTCTCCATATGTGTCTGCTGTTTCAGTGGTGCAGCTTTATTAGGTGTGAATATCCTTTAAGATGTAAACTACTTTCACCCACCCAGCCAATTCCCCTTACAAATATTTTTAAAGGTGTTTTGACACCATTAACTAATGATTACGAAATGTAAGTAAGAGTGAAACTTTTTCTAGCAGGCACACTTGCTATTTATAGTTTGTGAAATCGATATTACGATCCAGGGGTGATAGACAGCATGTAATTTTTCAAAAGCAGCTCAAAGAAATAGTCAAAATGTAGTGAATACACACTGTTTTCCCATACAAACAAGCAAAAGGTGTGCAAACATGTAAGAGAACTTTTAGACTGAGAAGCAGTTTTAGGTTAAAAACTGGGGGAGGGATTAAATTATTTTAATAGATATTTCTCCTTTCATGGACTGAAATATTCAGCGTTACTCAGTCCCGTATTTTAAATGAATATCTTCACACAAACTCAGGAACATTTTTTTTTGTTTTACTAAAACTTAATCTTGGTTTTTATAAGTTGCCATCCCATTAACATTCAATTGGTAATCAGATAAATCAAACACATTCCTAGTGTTATGACACTTGAATATTTTTGGTAACCACTTCTGAGGGTTTCTAAGGTCATGTATAGTGGTCCCATCCTATTTGTCGGAATACATTCTTAAATCTGAAATAGACTAAACCCTATATACATACACATTGTATTACATTTTTCCCGTACATACATGTCTATGATAGATATCTTATGGTCACAGTGACAGATAAACATTACCTAACATTAGATAATTAACAACAGCATGCTGTAAAAAGGAAAAAGATTCCATAGGTGAACTCTCATATCTCATCATACTGCCCTCATCCTTCTCATGGTGACATTAGATGATGCAGCACTATTTATATAATGAAATGAGGCTAAGGCTAAAGGGTTTGTGATGTAGTGCTAGTCTCCATAGTGTTAGTGTAATGTAGACTACATAAGAGTCACCTGAGCACAAGGGCTGCCATCCTGAGATCGTCATCCCATCACCTAGGCAGCTGTGAGGCAAGCAGGGTGCTGATGGACAGGCTGCTCAGAGAGACGGTGTATATCCCAAGCATGCAGGGGCACAGGTGCAAGGTGTCGTGGTGCTGCTCATTATTGCAACAGAAAATGAACTATGGGGTGGCATAAATAAAGATAGCATATCTACATATTCTTGCATTTGTGTAACAGTGTGTACTGTTACATTTCTGGGAAACTGATGGAACAAGAAATCATTGTGTTATGTGAAATGAGACTCAGAGTAACCAAGTTTTCTCTCCTATGCATAAACTAGGTTTAGGTGAGTGTGTGTGTGTGTGTGTGTGTGTGTGTGTGTGTGTGTG
>LZPO01119051.1:0-11233 GCA_001675575.1 Neotoma lepida | reverse complement strand
CCCTCCCTCCTCTCCTCCCATTCCCTCCACCCTCCTCTCTTCTACCCACCCCCCAATCCACTCCTCCTCCCTCTCCATTCAGATGGGGTAATGTCTCCCTTGGGAATCCGCATGGCACATTAAGTTGTGGCAAGACCAAGCTTCTCCCCCTACATCAAAGCTGAACAAGGCATCTCACCATAGGGAATAGGTTCCAAAGAGCCAACTCATGAATCAGGGACAGATCCTGGTCCCGGTGCCAGGGGGCCCACAAAAGACCAAGCTACACAACTGTCTCCCAGATGCAGAGGGCCAAGGTTGGTCCCATGTGGACTCCCTAGCTGTCCGACCAAACTCCTTGATCTCTCACAGGCTCAGGTCTGCTGTCTCTGTGGTTTTCCCATCCTGATCTTGACACCACCCCCTTGCTCATATAATCCCTCCACCTTCTCTTGGACTGGACTTCCGGAGCTCGGCACAGTACTTGGCTACGGATCTCTGATTCTGCTTCCAACAGGTACTGGATGATGGTTCCATGATGTCAATTAGGGTAGTCACCAATCTGATTACAGGGGAAGGCCAGTTCAGGCACTCTCTTCACTACTGTTAGGGATCTTGGCTGGGGTCATCCTTGTGGTTTCCTGGGAGTTTCATTGGCACCAGGTTTCTCCCTATCCCATAATGGCCCCTCTATCAAGCTAGTTCTATTATTCTCCCCGTCCGTCCCACCCCCATTCGACCACCCTGATCCCTCATGTTCCCATTTCCCCATCCCCTCCCTTCTACTCGCCCCTCCCCCAGTTTACTCAGGACGTCTCATATATTTCCTCTTCCAAAAGAGATCCGTGTGTCCCTCTGAAGGTCCTCCTTGTTACCTAGCTTCTCTAGGGCTGAGGATTGTAGCCTGGTTATCCTTTGCCTTACATCTAATATCCACTTATGAGTGAGTACATATAGTATTTGTCTTTCTTGGTCTGGGTTACCTCACGCGGGATGATTTTTTTCTAGTTCCATCTATTTGCCTGCAAATTTCATGTTGTCATTTTCCCCCCCACTGAGTAATACTCCATTGTGTAGATATACCATACTTTCTTTATCCATTCTTCTATTGAGGGGCATCTAGGTTGTTTCCAGGTTCTGGTTATTATGAATAATGCTGCTATGAACATAGTTGAGCAAGTATCCTTGTGGTATGATTGATCATCCCTTGGGTATACGCCCAAGAGTAGTATCGTCATATCTTGAGGTGAATTGATCCCAATTTTCTAAGAAACCGCCATACTGATTTCCAAAGTGGCTGTACAAGTTTGCACTCCCCGCAGCAGTGGAGGAGTATTCCCCTCACTCCACATTCTCTCTATCATAGGCTGTTATTAGCGTTTTTGATCTTGGCCATTCTGACAGGTGTAAGATGGTGTCTCAAAATCATTTTGATTTACATTTCCCTGAGAGCTAAGGCTGTTGGACACTTCTTTAAGTGTATCTCAGCCATTCAAAATTCTTCTGTTGAGAATTCTGTTTAAATCTGTACCCCATTTTTTAATGAGATTATTTGTATTTTAATGTCTAGTTTCTTGAGTTCTTTATATATTTTGGATATCAATCCTCTGTCAGATGTGGGGTTGGTAAAGATCTTTTCCCATTCTGTAGGCTGTCATTTTGTCTTATTTACTGTGTCCTTTGCCTTACAGAAGTTTTCCGTTTCAGGAGGTCTCATTTATTAATTGTCAATCTCAGTGTCTCTGCTACTGGTGTTATATTCAGGAGGTAGTCTCCTGTGCCAATGTGTTCAAGGCTATTTGCTACTTTCTCTTCTATCAGGTTCAGTGTAGCTGGATTTATGTTGAGGTCTTTGATCCACCTGGTCTTGAGTTTTGTGCAGGGCNAGAGATATGGATCTATTTGCATTCTTCTACATGCTGCCATCCATTTATGCCAGCACCATTTGTTNAANATGCTTTCTTTCCCATTGTATAATTTTGGCTTCTTTGTCAAAACTCAAGTGTTCATAGTGTGGATTTATGTCAGGGAATTTGATCTGATTCCATTGATACATGTGTCTGTTTTTATGACAATACCGAGCTGTTTTTATTTCTATAGATCTATAGTAGAGCTTGAAGTCAGGGATAGTGATACCTCTAGAAGTTCCTTTATTGTACAGGATTGTTTTAGCTATGCTGGGTTTTTGTTGTTGTTGTTTTTCCATATGAAGTTGAGTATTGTTCTTTTGAGGTCTGTGAAGAATTGTGTTGAGATTTTGATGGGGATTGTATTGAATCTGTAGATTTCTTTTGGTAAGATTGCCATTTTTATCATGTTAATCTTACTGATCCATGAGCATGGGCAATCTTTCCATTTTCTGATCTCTTCCCCAATTTCTTTTTTAAAGACTTAAAATTCTTGTCATATATGTCTTTCACTTGTTTGGTTAGAAATACCCCAGGATATTTTATATTATTTGTGGCTATGGTAAAAGGATGTTGTTTTTCTAATTTCTTTCTCAGCCCATTTATCATTTTTATGTAGGAGGGCTACTGATTTTTTTTTTGGTTAATCTTGTATCCTGCCACATTACTGAAGGTATTTATCAGCTGTAGGAGTACCCTGGTAGAATTTTTGTGGTCACTTATGTATACTATCATATCGTCTACAAATAGTAAAACTTTGACTTCTTCCTTTCCAATTTGTATTCCCTTGATCTCCTTTTGTTGTCTTATTGCTCTAGCTAGAACCTTGAGTACTATGTTGAATAGATATTTGGAGAGTGCACAGCCTTGTCTTGTCCCTGATTTTAGTGGAATCACTTTGAGTTTCTCTCCATTTAATTTGCTGTTTGCTGTTGGCTTGCTGTATATTGCTTTTATTATGTTTAGGTATGTTCCTTATATCCCTGTTCTCTCCAGAATCTTCATCATGAAAGGGTGTTGGATTTTGTCAAAAGCTTTTTCAGCATTGAATAAGATGGTCATGTGTTTTTTTTTTCTTTCAGTTTGTTTATATGGTGGATTATATTGACGGATTTTTGTATGTTGAACCATCCCTGCATCTCTGGGATGAAGCCTACTTGATCATGATGGATGATTTTTTTTATATATATTCTTGGATTTGGTTTGGTATCCAGGAGGAGTAGATAGCAGGAAATCATCAACTCAGGGTTGAAATCAATAAAATTGAAACAAAATGAACAATACAAAGAATAAATGAAGCAGAGTTAGTTCCTTGAGAAATTCAACAAGATAGACAAACCCTTATCCAAACTAACCAATAGACAGAAAGAGAATATCCAAATTAACAAAATCAGAAGTGGAAAGGGGGACATAACAACAAACTCCAAGGAAATACAAAGAATCGTTGTGTCATACTCCAAAAACCTGCGCTCCAAAAAATTGGAAAATCTAAAAAAAATTAACAACTTTCTTGATAAGTACCACATACCAAAATTAAATCATGAGCAAATAAACAATTTAAACAGACCTATAGCCTCTAAGGATATAGAAACAGTCATTAAAAGTCTCCCAACCATAAAAGCCCAGGGCCAGATGGTTTCAGCACAGAATTCTATCAGAATTTCAAAGAAGAGCTAATACCAATATTTCTCAAATTGTTCTGCACAATAGAAACAGATGGAATATTGCCAAATTCTTTTTATGTGGCCACAGTTACCCTAATACCAAAACCAAACAAAGACACAACAAAGAAGCCAGGCGGTGGTGGCGCACGCCTTTAATCCCAGCACTTGGGAGGCAGAGGCAGGCTGATCTCTGTGAGTTTGAGGCCTGCCTGGGCTACCGAGTGAGTTCCAGGAAAGGTGCNAAAGCTACACAGAGAAACTCTATCTTGAAAAAAACAAAAACAAAAACAAAAACAAAACAAAACAAAAAAAACAAACAAACAAAAATACAACAAAGAAAGAGAATTACAGATCAATTTCTCTCAGGTCTGTCTTTTGTGGTGTAATTTGACAAATTTTATTTTTCTTACTCTCAATTACCTCACACATAATGCAGTAGAATGTTGCTACAGACTCAACACTATGAGACAGTTTCTTTACCTTAGCTTTCAACAAACTGTAGAATTTCTTGGATAGCTGCCATAATATTGGGTATTATAATAGCAATAATCTCAATCTATTGGCNTGTGATTATGGTCTAATTCTAACAAATGAAAAATAAAAGACAACTCAATTGTCATGTTATTTCCTTCCTTGCTTTCCCGGTCTGTCCCGAAGAAATCATAGGAATAGGGAGAAACAGAGTGGTAGGGAAGTTCCNGGGAATCCACAAGGATGACCCCACCTTCGATTACTGGAAATAATCGAGAGGGTGCCTGAACTGCCCTATCTGGTGATCACATGGATGAATACCCTAACTGTCATCATAGATCCCTCATCAAGAGACTGATGGAGGCAGTTGGGGAGATCCATAGCCAGGCTCGAGGCCAACCTCCAAGTAGTCCAATCGATGGGAGTGGGGGGGCCTTCTATGAGCAAGGGACAANGAGATCGTGATAGGAAGGTGTACAGAGATGGCCAGCCAAACTAGTGGAGACACATGAACTGTGGATCCATAGCTGAGGAGCCCCATGAGCCCTCATCCAGAGGCAGATGGAAGCAGATGCAGAGATCCACAGCTGGGCACCAGGCAGAGCTCCAGGAGTCCAACTGATGAGAGAGAGGAGAGATTCAATGAACAAGGGTAATTGAGATCATGATGGGAAAATGTGCAGAGATGGCCAGCCAGGCTGGTGGAAATGCATGAACTGTAGACCAATAGCTGTGGAGCCCCCATGGTGCTGGACTGGGTCCTCTAGAAGCTTGAGACAGTTGTTTGGCTTGAACTATTTGGGGGCTCCCAGGCAGTGGGATCGGAATCCGTCCCTGGTGCAGGGGCTGGCTTTTTGGAGCCCAGTGCCTATGATGGGACACCTGGCACAGCCTTGGCGCAGGGAGGAGGGTCTTGGACCTGCTTCAACTGAGTATGCCAGGCTCAGGGGACTCCCCATGGGAGACTTTGTCTTGGAGGAGGTGGGAATGGGGGGTGGTTTGAGGGAGAGGGATGGGGGGCAGGAGAAGGGAGGAGAGGGGGATCTGTGGTTGGCATGTAAAATGAGTGGAAAATATTTTAATAAAAAAAAAATTTTTTAAAAGACAACTCAACAGGAGGCAGTTGCTCCTGAAACCAGGTGAGCTAAATTTAATTCCTAGGGTCCATGTACAGGTGAGAGGAAATAGTCAACTCCACAAATTTGGTCTCTGATCTCCCCAATTGCACTGTGGTACTACTCCCGCCAACATACACATAATACATAATTGAAAAAAAAATCTTTGCTGTGATATTCATATGAAATCTGGTTAGTAATAACAAATGTTAAAGCTTGAAAAGATGTGGAAGGACATTGTAGATGAGAAATTGCAATGTATACATGCATGGAAATGCATAACTAAGGAACTTTGATTAGACCAGTTTGATAAAGAGAACTTTATTAAAGGAAATTGAAAGGAAAAGGATAGCTAAGGAGAGGCTAAGTCTTAGGACGCATACCTTTATCCAAAGTATCTAAAACATTTCAGCCTGAAAACAACCTGAACAAAATGTTTCTGGGAGTCCATATAAGGATTTCACAAAACAGGTTGGCAAAGGAAGACATGAACAGAAGGAAGACTTTAATGTATCTACTGCCTTAGAAGCCTGGCTTCTGTTTGTGTAAGTTGAATGAAAAAAAGAGAGAAAATTTTAGAAAATGTAAAGGTATAGTTATTATAAAAGCTAAGCTAAATAGCATGCAACATGCACTCCTGAGTCTTCTGTAAAATATTTCATCATATATGTGTCTTAGTTACCTACCTCCTGACAATACAAATGCCATGACCAAAAGCAACTTATGTAAGAAAATGATTTATTTCAACTTTCACTTCCAGGGCATAAACTATCATTGAGGAAAACCAGAGCAAGGTCACAAGGATGAAGGAACCACTAAGAAAGGCTGCTTACTGGCTTGCACACTGACTTCTGCTCAACTGGATTTCTTACAAGGTTCAGACCCATTTGTCTAGAAATAGTGCTCCCACTGTGGGCTAGGACTTCGCCTATTAAATATCAACCAAGACAATCTCATACAGACTTTGCCACAGCTCAATCTTATCTGGGCAATTAATTACTCAGTAAAAGTTTCCTTCTCCCAGGTGACTCTAGGTTATGATAAGTTGACAGTTAAATCTAATTAACACAATGTGAGAAATATTAGAGAATTTATACTAGTATTTTGTTGACATTTGTCACCAAGTCATCTTTAAGATTCATAGGTCACAAACATTTACAACAAATAAGCATTTCATAATAATAGCATAAAGCTTTACCCACTTTGATATTTATGGACTCCGTGATTTNGAGATGTACAAACAAATATAGCCAAATTAGGCATAGTCGAAATAACATTTTGGTGATTTCAAAAAGTTTTGCTNTTCTTGCCCAATTTCTTCCTTTATACATGAGTGACAAGTAGATTGTTCAGTGGTTAACAGCACTGGGTGCTCTTGCACAGGATCAAGCTTCAATTCCAAGCACCTGTATGATGCCTCCCAACTGCCTGCAANTTAAGTTTGAGAAGATCTGAGGCTTTCTTTTGGAGGGTATAGGACACTGTGTGCCCATGATGCATATTTATACATATAAACGAATAGTCATTCACATAAAAATAATAAACATATCCTTTAAAGGAATATGGTTTATCTATAAGATTGTATCATCTAATTACTATTATATAGCTATCAAAGTCATTTTTCTTTTTGAGACATGATCTAATTGTAGATCTCAGATGGTCACTGAAACCTGTATATCCAAAGCTATGTCCTGAACCTTCAATCCTTGTGCTTCAATCTACCAGATCCTGAGATTCCATATGTATGTGCCCAAATCATGCTCTCTGGGCATTTGACAAGGTGTTTGTGATTTGACTTTCCCAGGTAACTGTTCTCCAGAAGCCAGCTACTACCTTCTGTTTCACTAGTAGGAAGTATTGTTCATCTTCTTTCAGCCCTCAGGATCTGTTTAATCACTGTCTTTTCTACCCCATGGGAAAAAAAATATTTCTTTCCAAGACTTTAGTTCTGCCTCTTTCCAAATCCAATAATGTCATATTTACTCTTTGGAGAAAGTGAATCCCAGATCACATATGTTTCCATATCAGTTGTTTATTGATGAGTATCTGAACCTCTGAAACCTTAATGAATCAAAGCAATGAGAGCTCAGTTTTCTCACAATTATGCTTGTTCAATTCTACTGGGTGTTTCTGACCTCAAATCTGCTTCCCAGTAGTTGATCAAATGGGGACTAGACTCAGACACAATGATTGTACTCCATATTCTCTGAGGCTTTTCATTCTTATGGAAACTAAGAAGACTTTTCCACCTATAGCAAAAACATTTAATAAGAAAACCACCAATTACTGAGTACCTATATGCCTTTTTCTTCTGACATGCTGTATATGCATTGTTCAAGTCACATAGCCAATGCAAAAGTCATTGTGAAGGACCAAAAAGGAAGGTGATGTGATTCACTGTGAGTATTATAATTAAATAACACATCAACCTTTTGTGTGGATTAAATGAAAGAATGCATAGAAAGTCTATCATGTGACTGATTTATATAGATATTCAGCAAATATTAACTTATTTTAAATTTAATAGTGGCAATCCATGATTATACATTTCTCTCTAAATCTTATTTAGGAAATATTTTATTTATAAGCTTGTTTTTATCAAGATCCAAATTTAACTAAATATTTGGTACTGAGATGCAGATCAGAAAGCAAATGCAGTTTAACCATCAATACATAATGACATACATTTTACTCAAAATTTTTCTAGGCTATACTTTAAAGAATTCATGATACATGCCACATTACAGAAACTTAAATTTCCTGTTAGAATTTTCCATTCTGTTTTTATATGTCGTTCATCTTGTCATCCTATTTATCTTCAAAGAAGCCTTCAGAATCTGTTCTTAATAGAAAATCCAGCTCTAATCCTCACCGATATCACTTACTCAAGAAACCAAGTCCGACCAGAGCCGTGACGGATGAAACCACCCTCATTTCTCAGATGCGCCTTGGATGTGTTCCAACAACCTGCTCAGGGAATCTAGTTGAAAATCATGAGTTTCAACCTAAGGTTTGAAAAATACATAAAAAAATTAAATACTAAGAATTCAACTGATTAATATTATTCTGTTAGTGTAAAATACAAAATAATAATATCATCAAAGTTAGATTTTTGTGTCTGACCCTTCCATAAGCTGAGTAAAAAGATTAGCAAGAACACATCTACAATGTGATTGATAAACACAATGCAGGAAGTACCATGCATGTCAGCAGTAGGGATCACTGCTCAGACAGAAGAAACCCAGCAGCATGTGTCAATTGGATAATACAGTACTTTCCTGAAACCTACTTGTCTGGGTTTTCCTTTATGATACCTTTTCCCACTCTCTAGAACCTGAAGTGATTACCTCTCCTGTCCACGAACTGTGGGCCTTCCTGCTGCTGTTGTCATAGAATCTGGCTCATAGTTTCCATTCTCACATCTGTTATTATCAGCACAGTCAAACATACCATTTATCTTGACAGTCAGTAAGCATACCTGGGTGAAGTGCTCCTTGTGGAACTGCAGTTTGTCTTTTGGATTATCTAAAAGATCACATTTTAAATCATTCTTTGATACTGAACATAGATCTTTTCTTCTATAAGCAAGCTTTAGAATGTACCTTTTCATTTTAGGTGAAGAAAACATCACTGCAATGAGAGTAAGAATGACTTAAGACTTTGTGTCGGATTTTGAAACTTCATTTTTTATATCATGTGAATATAAAGGATAAGATTATTCAATAAATCCTATAAAAATAGTTGTTGTGTGTTCTGAATGAGAAAGACATATGGATCATTGAACAAAGTACTCTTGTCATTCAAATATCTCCATTATTTTTCTTAAGGAAAAATATGTTCTCATGAAAATGAGGACATAACCCCTCCAGGGTATGCTTGGGGAGAAGGGATATAATGTAGGTATGAGGAAAAGAACAGCCATAGGCATCTTAAAGTCCAGAGTGCACTGGGTCATGAAAGAAGATGTGGGGGTAAGAGAGGGGGGGAGAAAGAGGGAAGAGAGGTCAAGTGGACCAGGACAAGAGCTGCAGATCAAGAGGCCAGAACCAAACCAAGAGGCTAAAAGAGTGCCTGGCCCAAATGGCTGATTTATATAGGAAAGAGAAGCTGGGAGAAGGGAAGCCCAGCCCCTAAACTAGAGAGGTTTAGAGTAGGGGGTAGGGTGAGAAATGCTGACAGAAGCCATGGGTAGTAAATGAGACTTGTGCTGAGTTTTTTGGGAGCTGACATTCCAGCCTTTTGTTGATGGTAAGGAGGCTACATAATCTTTCTGTAACTTCTGTTCTGAAATAAGGGCATTGATATCTAGGCTCAGGTAAGCTGGAGTGATGGTCAAAAGCTGGGAAGAGAGAAAGGAAGCTGGCAGAACATTTGTTTCACTCATTGCCCAACGTCTGTGGACTACCTGAGCATAGGGGAATGTAGGCCAATTTGGAGTAGTCTAGGATGCAGGTCAGAAATTTCATCAGAAGTATCTAGGGTTAGCAAGTTTGGAGTAGTTTTCAGTGTTCAATTTACTGGAAATCCTCTGGGACAGAGATAGACTACAGACAGAAGGTAAAGTTAATGAGTTTAGAGGAAATTTTTTTTCCTGGGTTTACATTTGAAATTTCAAGGCCCATGGGTCCTGGTTGTTGGGGGAAAAGTGGGGTCCCAAGACCAAGGGAATGGTAAGCCCACCCTCAGGTACAGGCAGTAGGGGGTGGGAAGCTTAAGCTGTTGATTGACAGGAGTCCTTATTTCTAGTCTGTTTGGCCTGTGACAGATGGATCCAAGTATCAGGACTCCCTGAAGGTTACATGAATATTTTACATTCATAAAACAATATAATTTTTAGACATATTAGCATTACTACTGCTTGCAATCTGTACTGAAATCTACACTGTAGAAAAAGCATATAGACTCACAACTTTGAGCCATAACAAATCTTAGAGACCCAAACATGATTCTGAGTTTAAAAAGCACCCAAACTATCAAAAGGGTTGAATATATAGATTGGATAGAGGTGTTTTTAGCACAATGATTACTTAGAAGAAAACCAAAGGAAATTTAAAAATTTGAGCTTGTGATGATGATAATAGTATCAGTTCTTAAACCAAAGCTAGATTAAGAGCTTATCAGAACTCCACTGATTAATGTTAAAATTCTTCTGAACTTTAAAAATTCTAATATAACAATAGTATAGCAAGGTAAAGAAGTCTGAAACATTTTTCATATACCCCAAAGCACTTCCTTAGTTCTTTATGAACTTGGATTTACATACCTTAAAGCACGTTACCTTAAATTACCTTCTTATACCCTCATAACTTACATAAACTTTAAACCTTTTCTTTCCATCCAATCATTACCAAGAGACACAGATGGTTGATTACGGGAGAGCAGTCACTGCAAAGCAAGTTCTGTTAAATAAAGAAATAGTGAAGTTGCATTGAAACCTGTTATCTCTTTCAGTGTGAAGTCTGCCAGAAAGATAAACTGTGTCTGTATCTGCTTTTCTCAGCAGGATACACAGTAGCTTTAGAAAGGTGAGAACTGAGTTTTACATATGACATGAACTGACCAGGAAGCTGTAGCCTTGGAGGAGGAGCTGTTTTGTTTGCTGCTGTTAACATAAAGCTACAATTAGCCATCAACACCATCAGAGATCTGAGGATAAATTATACTAGGAAGCATAATCCAAATAGCCTATGAATCAATTAAAGTGACAGAAATTTACCATTACCTGGTTGGTTACACTAAGCTCCTTTGGTATGGGTAGCTTCATTATGGGGAAGAGGTTATAGGTCTTCAACTATCACACAGGACTCACCTGCTGCATGGGAAAGCATAGGCCATTGGCTGCAGAAGGTCTGAGAGATTTTCCTACAGAGGAGGAACTTGGGAAAACTGGCTTACCTTGACAAGCCAGAATAGGGCAGTTAACACAACAGTGTCCAAAGTTTCTTATCCTTTCACAGTGAACCATAACAGATTATCACAGTTTCTTGTATGACTCAGTTTATTCAAAGCTTAACAAAGTTAACAAAGACAAAGAAACTAAATATTTATCTTCAAGTCAGTTACTGTTAACTGTAGATGAAAGTTTGTCCGGTTTCCC
>LZPO01119050.1:0-11243 GCA_001675575.1 Neotoma lepida | reverse complement strand
AAATCTCTCTCTCTCTCTCTCTCTCTCTCTCTCTCTCTCTCTCTGTGTGTGTGTGTGTGTGTGTGTGTGTGTGTGTGTGTGTTTCCTTTCCCTCTCTGTCTCTCTCTCAAACATACATACATATACACACGCACACACAGAGACACACACACATAGACACTCACAGACAGACACACACACACAGATGAGCACATGTGCTCACATACACCATACATACATGCACACAGACACACAAACACATACATGTAGACATGTACGCATAGACCCACACACGTGCACACACACACACACACACAAGCTTCTAGGAAGATGCTTGTGTTTTGCTATCTTTTAAGGAGAATGTGGCTGGGGCACTGTTTAGTTGTCTGAATGTGCAGGAATATGTGGGAACAGGTGAAATGTGACAACTACTGTAGATGTAATTGCAGGAAAGGACCACTGTCTCAGCCATTTAGGCTGCTATAAAAAGTACTATGATCTAGGCATGTGAGGAACATTTATTTCTGACAGGTCTGGAGGCAAGACATCCAAGAGGAAGAGAGCAGCAGATTTGTTGTCTGGCAAGGACCTATTTCTCATAGCACTTCTTTGATATTTCTCCCCAAGCTGGAAGGAATAAGAAAATTCTCTGGGATCTCTTTTGTGAAGGCACTAATCCCATTCATAAGAACTTTGAGCATTGTTTTTACAATCCTACTGAAGACTTTTCAGTGGCACAACCTTGGGGAATAGAATTCAAAAACATGAGTCCAAGGATTAGGACAAACATCTTGATGGTAGTCAAGAACTGCAAAGAAAAGTACATCTGAGGTTGTGTCACCTTTGGGAAGTAGTAGACAATATGAGGGGAAAAGGTAGAAAAGTACTAACATGGCAGGAGAACCCATAAGGAGAGACACCAGGGATAGATGATTTTTCTTTTAAAGCCTCATAAATATTGGAGTTAGAAAACCATGTGGAAATGTTGAAGAGGGAACCAAGCAACTGTGCATCCACTGTCTATAACACAAATGTTGGTGTGCACATGTTGGACATGGATGTGCTTCTACCTACAGATGGAAATAATGAGAAGGCAGCCTCTACCTTTGAAATCTTAATGAAGACCAGAAAGACTAAATGCAAGACGGATCTTCCAGATGTGCATAGAGTGGTGAAGTATAAATGAGACTGGAGCTAATAGCAAAAGGTAGGTTTTAAACATGCTCTGGGTACCAAGATCATGAGAGTTTGGTCACGCAGATTATGTTGATTCTTTCGTTTTACTAGCAGACATTGAGTGTTCTACTATACAGGTTTGTCCATTTTCAAGAATCACCTAAGGTGTTCATTTACGGAAAGTTAAATAGAAAGAAAGAAAAATGTTCTCAGTTCTTTACCCATAGTATGTGGACCAGAAGCTTGGAGAAAAATCACTGGGGTCCTATTTGTTCTGCTTTGCTTTTGAAAATAATAACATCATCGACAGCTATGGATACCTTCACAAGACTATATCAGTCAATACTCCAGTGTGGGTTGGAGAAAGGGCTTACAAGGTCTCACTCCTAATTGAGGAGTGACAGGCAGCTGATGGAAGAAGAGTGAGTTTTCTTTAGGGACAAGGCCCCTAATAGGTTCTCCATGCACCAGTGGACAACCTGACACTCATGTGCACATGGGAAACACGAGTTGGACTCAGTAGAGAAGAGGATGTGAATTTGAGACAGAGATATATGGGTCACAAAGAAGAAATTAGAGGGCAAGAGAGGAGAATAGGATCAAAATGGATTATACTCATTTATAAAACTCAAGATAAATAAATAAATAAGTGTAAAGAATATGATACCTTCAGATGATTCAAAGATGAACATGATTCAAAGGTCTTCTCAACTACTAGTAACATTTGTTAAGTACCTACCATATATGAAGCATAATAAGCTTAATGCACAAGCAATCACTATACTTTACCACAAATAACAAATCACACTTGATTAGTCCCACTTAGGCATGGAAAAACTTATGTTCACTGTCTTTCTCAAGGTCTTAAAGCTACAGAATAGAAATAATAACATAATAGTGTTATGTTCTGTCCATTAAAATCTATCTTGTTTCATTCTGTATTAAAGAATGACTAGGGTGATCTATAAGAAGTATTTTCTCTTAGTAAAGAACACATTATGTTGTAGAGGAAGTGGGAAAGATCAATATACCTTTTTGTGACTATGACCACTGGGCACCAGTTAAGCCATCAGTTAGGGCTGAAGATCCCTAACTCACTTCTCCTCTCTCACACCAATTTATAGTGCAGGTGACAGTGCTAAGAATCAGCAGTGTCCTGGAGAACATTGCTTCAAACCTTTAAGCAGTTTTCCTACTATTTTTAATCTTTTCTTTCTCATCTCTTTTTCTCTCCCTTTTCTTGCCTGAAGCTAGAAGCCAATACTCACTGAATTCTGGCCAAGTGAGAGCCAAAGACGACAGAGCAAAATGAGGTGATAAGATGATGGGTTCCTAAAAGATGAACAGGATGGAAAACAGAATGAGTGCTATCCAGATTTAGAACGATATTGTAATAAACTCAAGGATTTATTTTTTTTCAAAGACACCCTAAAATGAAGATGGAAAATACTTGGTTGGTCTATATTTAAATGTTAACTACTTTTGCTTACATTAATCCTTTGATCAGTGAGTAAACACATTTTTCACTATAGGTAACCTCTTAACAATTAGACTTTTTTGATGATTAATAGTTGGCATATTTTCATCCAACATAACATAGCCTATAAATTCCTTTTAAATTTGTTATTGGTTTTATTTTATTTTATTCATTCATTCATTTATTATTTATTGGTATGTGGGGGGAGTATATATCATAGCATGCATATGGAGGTCAAAGGACAAACTAAAGTAGTTGGTTCTTTTCCTTTCATCAAGGGGTCCCAGCATTAGACTCAGATTTGGCACTAAATACTTTTACTCATGAAGCCAACTAATCAGATGACCTTGAAGGTTCTCATGTTGCCAAAAATTGTACTAGTGGGGTCATTTCTTACTTTGCTTACTATACTTCCTGACATTTACAAGACAAAAACAAACCTTTTCTGTGCATAACCATCAATCAACCCATACTTATGAAAAGCCTATGGGTTACAGCCTAACAACATACATGCAGTGGTAGTTTAAAGAGAGCAGTGATACTATCTGTTGGACTTTAGGAGCTCTGGAAGCATAGGGAAGACCAAGGAACACTGTAGAAAGAGTTGTATATGCAATATAATGTCCACATAGAAACAAAATATCATACAGAGGTCATCAAAAATAGGCAACATCAAGAGCCAGCTGGTCATGATGGCCCAAGCCTTTAATCCCAGCACTATGGAGGTAGAGATAGGCAAATCTTTGAGCTTGAGGCCAGCATGGTCTACATAGTGAGTTCTAGGACAGCCAAGGCCACACAGAGAGAGACTCTGTCTCAGAAAACAAAAACAAAAGCAAAGACAAATAGCCAATGTCAAAAGTTGGAGGAGAGTCCTGTGCTGCTCCAGACTAGGGAGCCTGCAAGTGTGCAATACTTTACGGTGCAAAAAAGTAAAATAATACTTAATTAATCAAGGTGACATATTAAAAAGTCATAAGAGCCTAAAATGGATCACCTTCCTTAAGTCTGGAACAACCAGAGCTTCAACATAACAATAATAAATAACTGTCCAATAAATAAAAACAGAATACTTACTAATACCTATTAGGGAGAAATGTTTTCTTACAGAAAATGCAAGCATTGAAAGTAGAAAGAATGACAGAATTAAACCGAACACAACTTTCAAATGACACTTCAGGAGGTGGCTCAGTGAATAAAGCATTTGCTAAACTACTAGAAGGACCCAGGTTTAGTTCCCATTCTCCTGAATAATGCCATGAATGTCTGTAGCCACAGCACTAGAGAGAAGGGAAAGGTGATCCTGGTACCTCCCTGGACAACCAGTCTAGCCAAGCAGCAGAACAGAGGCTTGGTGAAGAGACCTTGCCTAAAATAAATAGATGGATGGATGGGTAGATAGATAGATGATAGATAGATAGATAGATAGATAGATAGATAGATAGATAGATAGATAGATAGATGATAGACAGGTAAATGATGGAGATCTCTAGAAGGATGCATCCAGGCAGCAAACCCAGGCCTCCACACACACATGTCACATGTATATAGGCATGTATACCTCTTCACCACACAAATAAAGTTTCTAAAAATAGTGAAGTCATCAGGCAAAAATCACCCATTGTCTTAGTCTGTTCAGACTGCTATAACACAATATCAAGAATGTTGCTTACAAACAATAGAATTTTGTCTCTCACAGTTCTAGTGGCTAAGAAGTTCAAAGTCAATGTACCAGCAGAATCTGTGTCTAGTGATGGCCTGATTTCTGTTGCACTATTAGATACTTTCTCTTTGAAATCTCAAATAGAAGAAGAGCCAGGGAGTGCTTAGAGATTTATTCATAGGGCAGTGGGTACCATTCATTAGGGATACACCCTTACAGCCCAGTCACCTACCGAGGCCCCCACTCTAGATCCATCAATACTGGGGTTTAGGAGTTCAACATGGCTTCCACAGGGATGCAGGCACTCAGTTTAAGGAACTACTGGGCACTAGAACTAGTTGGGAAAGTTAGTTTAATTAGTGATAAGACTTTGACCTAGCTTCATGGTAGGCTACAACAATTTGTTCATTAATGACAAAGTGAAAACTAGGAACTGGAAAGGTGATAAACCTTCCATACACCACCTTCACTAAATAATCAGAATCATTGACAATAAGACAAAATAGCCTAGCTAGCTCCTTCATGGCCCTACTGGGAACAAACAAAGGATGCTTTTGTGGTATCATTAAAAAAAAGTATAATCTGAATTGTTGCCTAGAAAATAGCAGTTAAACACCAAGAATCATTTATTGAAAAACATAATTGAGAACTCTCGAAGGCCAAGGTGTCATGAAAGAAAAGACTAGAATTGTTCCAGATTAAAACAGACTAATAACCACCAATTTTGAATGCAAAAGAATTACCATTTTCTATTTTTCCTTTTATTGAAAATAGAATTTTTCTCATGTAATATATTTTGATTATGGTTTCTCCTCCCTTTACTCCTCCCCACCTCCCCTCCCATCTGGATCCACACCCTTTCTATATCTCTTTAGAAAATAAACAGGCTTCTATGGGATACTAATAAAATAAAATAAGATACAATAAAATAAAATGTAATGAGACAAAGCATTGTAATTGGACAGAAAGAAAAGAGTTCAAAAGAGGTTCAAGACAAGAAACAGAGTCCCACTCATTCTTACACTCAGGAATCCCTTAAAAATACTGAAGTGTGTTTGAGACAGGTTCTCTCTGTGTAGCCACGGCTGTCCATGGAAGACGCCATGCAGACAATGCTGGCCTCTAACCCAAAAGTTTTCCTCCCTCTGTCTCCCAAGTGCTAGGACTAAAGGCTTGTACCTCCCTGCCCTGCTGGCTCTTGATGTTGGCTATTTCTGACACCTTACGTTTCACACTTTGTTCATTGACCAATATATCTGTTTTTGTATCAATGCCATGGTGTTTTTATTACTGTAGCTCTATAGTACAACTTGTAATCAAGTATGGTGATACCTCTAGCAGTTCCTTTACCATTTAGGACTGTTTTGCCTATCCTGAGNGTTTTCAGTTTCCATATGAAGTTGAAAGTTGTCCTCTCAAGATCTGTGAATAATCGTGTTGGAATTTTGATGGGGATTGCATCAAATCTGTAGATTGGTTTTTTTGTAGGATGGCCATTTTTACTACATTAATCTTAGTGATCCATGAACATGGAAGATCTTTCCAACTTCTGATACCTTCTTCAATTTCTTTCTTCAATTTTTATCATACAATTATGACATTTAGTGTTAGATTATTATGTGACCAGAGGAATTTCTATTCTGGTCTAGTCTACTTGGTGTTTTGTATGCTTCTTATACTTTGATAGGCATCTCCTTCTTTAGGTTAAGGAAGTTTTCTTCTATGATTTTATTGAAAATACTTTCTGTGCCTTTGACCTGAATATCTTTTCCTTCTATCTCTATCATTATTAGATTTATTTTTTTCACAGTGCCCTAGATTTCCTGGATTCTTTGTTCCAGAAGGTTTTTTAAATTTAATATTTTCTTTGACTAACGTATCCATTTCTTCTATCATGTCATCAATGCCTAATATTTCCTCTTCAATCTCTTGTATCTGTTGGTGAAGCTTGGCTCTGAGGTACATATTAGAGTTCCAAAATTTATTCATTTCCAGATTTCCCTCAGTTCTGGTTTTCTTTATTGATTCTATTTCCACTTTCAGGTCTTACACTGTTTTATTCATTTTCTTCTACTGTTTGTTCTTTCTTTAATTCTTTTAGGGGATTTATTCTGTTCCTCTTTACAGACCTGTATCATATTCATAAAGGCTATTTTATGGTCTTCATCTTGGGTTTCAGCTATTTTGCAATACTTGGGGCCTGCTATGGTAGAGTTGATAGGCTCTGGTAGAGACAATTTTGTCCTGGCTGTTATTGATTGTGTTTTAACACTTGTGTCTAGGAATCTGGGTTTTGGGAAGGTTATGATTCTAGGTGCTGATATCTTTGTCTTGTATTGTGGATATTTTGTTCCTTGATTTCTCTTGCCATCTCTGGTTCTTAGGAAACTATGGTGGCTGTGTATTGCCTGGTAGGAAATCCTGGAATTCTGATAGGTGTGGCCACTGGAGCTTTTGGGTAAAATGTGTTCCTAGGTATTGGTAGATGACATTAGGAAAGGCAATGGGCTGGAGATAGCTGAGGGGATCCACAGGAGGGATGCAATCAGGGTGTTCCAGCAGGGTTTGTTTAGTCAGCTGGGAATGGGGGCAGAAAATGAGGAAGGGCCTAAACAGATAGTCTGCTCCAGAGCTGGGGATGAGACTGGGGCATTGGATACGGAGGAGAGGAGGGAGAGTGAAGAACTGAAGCTAGCCTGTCTGCTTTGCTGACCTACTTGCTTCTCTGTCAGGATTGGCTGGACAGTTTCCAAAGAAAGCCTGCTGAAGATGAGAGATGGGATAAAGTGATAATGGGGGAAAGAAAGGTTGGAGGAGAAGATCTGTGTAATCTACTGGAGATGGGGACAGAGAGGAACTGAAGGCCACAGCAGGTGGTCTACTACAGAACTGAGGGTGGAAGGGGAGATCGGATTTGGAAGAAAAGACAGAGAAGTAAGATCTGCAGTTAGCCTACTTTTTTTCCAGGCCTGCAAGTCTGGTCTGTTCCTGATGAATGCCTGCTGGCTTTGGAGGCAGGGTTAATGGGATGAGTCAGGAAGGAAGACTGGAGAAGGTCTACATGATCCATTGGAGATGATGGTCAGAGAGGAAACAGAGACCACAGTAGGTGTTCTGCTACTGAGCTAGGCATGAGACTGGGGGATTGGAGATGGAGGAATGGAGGAAGGGGTGAAGATCTGCAGTTAGCCTACCTGCTTCCCTTTCTGGAGTGTCCTGTATGTACCCAAGGAATCCTTGATGGAGTTGGAGGCAGTGAGTGGGGGGAAGAAAGTTTGCAGGGGAAGATCTGAATAATCACTACAATGGGGAGGGGAAAGGAGGCTACAGCAGGTGGTCTGCTACAGAGCTGGGGATGAGTGTGGGATGTTGGCTTAGGAGGACTGGAGGAAGATATAGAAAATATCACTATATGATCCTATTATGTGTTTAGTATTGTAAACTTTCTTCGTTTTAGTTACTGAACTGTAGTTATTATTTTATCATATAAGAATTAATATCCTTATTTTAAGGAAATATACCAGGGAGTATTTGGGCATTAGTGGTAATGGAAACTTGTTTCTGAAATTTACTCTCAAATATTAAAAATTACAGAAATATCATACATAGAAAAAGAAAACAAACATAATAAAGCATCATTTAAGCATCTGCATGACTAATACATGAGATTTTTTACACTGTTCTTGTAACTTTCTTATAAATGCATGCCAAAATGAAAAATATTATAAAATAGAAATTGAAATGGTCCAATTTAGTCATGCATATTTTGCTTACTTATTGGTATATAACCATAAATCCCCCAGAACTTAAAGCTGACAAGCATTTTTTTCCTCTTTCTTGTGGCAGTTAGAACAGGACTCAGCTGGTGATTCTTGATCTCTCTGAGACATTGACTAAGGTTGCTTGGTGTTATATTGAGCTGACACATGGCTTTCTCTGGAGACAGGTTCCAACTGGCTTCCTTCATGTGTCACCTCTCTAGGTTGGAATAACTGACAGGTGAGAATCATTTGGAACAGCCAACTGAAACACTCACATAGGAACCACATGACTTAGATAGCATCTTAGGACTCTGAATGAGGGACTTTTTTCTAGAATTAAGGATTGTAAACTGACAATTTCTATAAATCAGACTTTATATTATTATTTATTGTGTTTACTTGGGTGTGTGTGTATGCGTGTGTGTGTGTGTGTGTGTGTGTGTGTGTATACAGCACCCATCTGCTGTATTGATAGTTATATAATAGTTTCATTCCTTTGCTTTGTGACTGTGTGTTCTACCATGAATTTATTGACACATCTGTAGAATTACTTTCATTCTGATAGTTTTCATTTTGTTTTGTTGTTCTTCAAAGCATCATGAAGGGGATAATACAATTGCTGCTATGCAGGCTTTCTTTTTCCTGATGAATGGATTTTCAAGTAATCACTGGTTTCACTGTATTCCACGAGTTTCAATATAACAAATACAATGTAATATAATATAATTTATATATCATCATTGAAATAAAAATGTTTCTAAACTCCATTGTAATTTCTTCTTTGATCCCTCGATTTTAAATATTCAATTTCTATGCAATTGGAAATGCCCTAATTTTATTTTATTTGTTGATTTTTAATTTTATTCAAATTAGAAAAAAACTGAGAATCACCTAAAGAACTTTCAATTTATTACTATTTTCTATGTGAACTAGTACCTTAGGAGTGTTTGAAAATACTTCATTTACATTTGAAAGAATGCACATTATTTATTTCATGTTTATTTAATGAAGTTTGTAATTGTATTTCTAAATTTTCTTTATCCTTTGAGATATTTTTAAATTTTGAATAACTTTTCAATTATTAGTCTTTTACTCAAAAAAAGATTTTGATTATGAGTATCTTTCTTTATTTTAGTTTTTAGGCATATCAATTTTAACACTATTTCTTAAGTACACTGTTAGTGCACAAACATTTGAAGTATATCTTAATAAATTTCATATCTTAATAAGAGGATTTGTCATTTTGAAATGCTTTCCCTGTAGTTGGTGATAAAGATTTCTACAGAGTTTATTTTTATTGTATCCATATAACTATCCAGATTGCTTTTGGTTAGTACATCAATAATTTGTGCACCCTTTGGTTTTTTAGTGTTTTTTGAGTCTTCCTACTTTAGGTGTATCCTTTAATTTTTTCATTATTACATTTATTTATTTACTACATGGGGGAAGTTGAGACAAACATGGCTAACACACACATACATATAAACAGGATTCAAATATGGTCTTACAGGTCATATGACCTTGAAAAAGTCATTTTATATTTCCATCCTTCAGTGTTTCAAAGTAATGAGAAGCAAATATGATACAATCAATATGATAAAAGCATATGTCTCATCTATTCATTGTGAGAATAAATATTTAATGTGTAATTCTCAGAATAGTACTCTCTTATAGCAATCATTCAGAAATGTTGTTTATTATAATACCATTCACTAAAAATGATTATATTCTAGGCTTATGTGACTATTCTGCAGGTAAAGAAATAATAATTAGTTTGAGACCAAACTTAAAGTTAGTTTTATGCAGTTAATTTCCCCAATATCAATTTATTTTCTTGCACTGTACATCTGATTTCTTTAAGTATATTGTGAGGGAAAACAATCTAGGTAATTGGCTGTGCTAGTCAATTACATTTTTATTGATCATGATTTTTCTGATCTTATTATACCTATGCAGTAAATCATAGAACTGGTCCAGAATTGACTCAACAGCTAGGGTACATCCTCCTTCAGAACATGCTTTCTAAGGCTGCATGAAAAATTCAGAAGATAGAAATCAAGCTCTGAGAACTGTGAAGAAATATTCTGGGGTAGCTGTGTATTTGTTCAAGACACATGAGAAAACTTTCGTTAACCCCACACGTACCTCCTCTATGGGATTTCACCAAACGGAACCTGAGTATGGCAGAGCTGGTGGTACTCAAGCAAATGAAAGAGAAGAATCCAGCACTTCGATGAAAAGTCATCCAACCACAGGATATCTCAAAATGATTGTGTTGTTGCAGTTGCTTTAGTATATCTCTCATTTATAGCATTCAGCACAGCTGCAGGTGGTTTCCAGGCCTAGACAGAGTGATGGCCAGACCCAAGTAAATTCTAAGAAGCTTATTCTATAAAAGACCAGTGAACTTGACAAAAACAATTGTTTTTTTAGTCAAATAATGCAGAAACGTGGACTACATTAAGTTGATACATTTTTNCCGCACAGTGTGAGAACATTCTTTGCTACCTGCCAGAAAAAAATGTGTTTCCAGAAGGTGTGCATATCCTGTTCTCTAAATTCTTTGATCATAAAGTTGAACTTTCTTTGCAGTTCCTTGTGCAAAACTCATGCTCCCTTAACACACTTGGTAAGAAAAATGGATTCCTGTGCCTAAGAAATATTGATCAGGGCATAAAAACAAACAAACAAACAAACAAAAACAAAATGTCTTTTATATCAGAGAGAAGGAAGTATCACCTTCCTGAATGAAGGAAGGAAAATCCACCCAAGCAATTATAACTACTACAGAGAGAACACCTTTAGCAACCTTCTGCAAAGTTGCACATAAACAGTTTGTTCCACCAGGCAGTCCCATTACAAAGAAGCAATGCACCTTGCAGAAACGATTAACACATGGTCTTGGGTATGAAAATTACCGGATGACCTTGGAACCCCAAGTAATAACAGAAAATAAGAAGTACTAAACATGATGGTAAATGGCAATAATGATATACGTCAACTACAGTCAAGTGCCAAATGTAAGGACTCCTAAGAGTGGGCCAGTGAGATGGCTCAGTGGGTAAAGTGCTTGCCACCACTCCTGACTACTTGATTGCCATCTCCATAGCTCACCTGGTGGAAGGAGAGAATTGATTCTAAAAGTTGTTCTCTGACTTCCACAAGTGTGCTGCTGCAGATACACACA
>LZPO01119047.1:0-11274 GCA_001675575.1 Neotoma lepida | reverse complement strand
TTCATTATTGTGGTTACTTTCATGAAAAGGTACCACAGGCTTAATGGATGAAACAACAGAAATTTACTTCCTACAGTTCTGGAATTTGGAACTCCTCAGCTAAGGTGTTGTTGCAAGGCTGGTTTCATCTGAGGTTTTGCTCCTTGTTTTGCAGATGCTGGAAAAGTCCTTAAAGAAAAAGTCAGCAGCAGTGGGAATTGTTCAAACAATCTTCCAGAAAGCCTATCAATGTAGCTTACACAGAATAATACTAAGACACAGTATGGAGATCAGGCTATACCTTGTCCTAAGTGACTCCATTCTATCTAAAGCAGTGGCTTTTCAGGCTGTTGCCATGAATAACTTCATTTTACAAGCAGCATTTGTCTTCATATTGAAAGTAAATGCAGAAGCAGGATGATTCTGAATCTCGTTGTGAACATAGATGCTACCACTTGTCCAGCACCANCCATGAGGCACAGATTGATAACTTACCCTTTAAAGTAAAAAGTCCACTATAATGAATTTATCAAATTCCATTGGAAACACATGGGCACATGGGTATATTAAACACACATCAAGAAAGGGGGGTAGCGAGAACTTACTGAACACATTAGACCAACAAACATCCTCACGTTCCAGAAAAAGGGCACATAGTATGACAATGGTTATGACCCCACCAACCTATCAGCATGAAGAAAGATAGAAAGAGAAAATGAAAGGAAATAGGAAAGGAAAGTAGTCACTGGGATCTAGTTTGTCTTTCCTACCAATTGAAAGTCAAATTATTCCTATCTGTTGGTGCCTACTTCTCTCCTAAATGTAAAAGTTTGAAACTTGAGATCAGGGATTTGATACCAGTTACAGAATAGGTCACAAGAACAATACATCAATATCCTGGACATTTCCAAATTACCAAAGATGGAAATAATCATTGGTTAGTGATATTCAGAGGAAGGAGGAGACCAGTGCTTTGATGCAGGTTCTTGTTTACAAGGAACAGGCTTTGCTCACATGCTGCTCAGTGACTTCCAAACAAAGTATGAGTTTAAAGATAGTTGAAATATATCCCAAGTTCAAAACACTATGTTTCTTTTCCTCTCTTTCTCATTATTCTTTGAATTTTGAACCAGGGTCTTGTTCTGTGACTCAGGATGGTGTTTAACTCACAATATATTTTAGCCACCATAGAACCTGACCACTGCTCTGGATTTGGATAAGTTATGTGCTCCCTCTGATGTTATGGGTACATGATCAGATCATGAGTAAGAACCCCACATAGAAAGGGCTCCACAGCAGCTGAGCAGGCTGGGGCATGCATACACAGTCTGCCTGGTGTGCCCCTGGTTAAGCCCTCTGAGTTCTTTTCTATCTGTGATTGGACTAGCCATATGACTGACAAGCATCCAGCTGCCACTTTGAGGTCTTTACTGATTGTCTACTGGCATTCCTACATTTCTCTGGTTGGCCCCTTCTCTGGATTTACTCTAATTGGTAGATTACTTCTTCTAGGAACTTCCCAAGAAAGGCACCTAGATGGCAATTTCAAGGTGATGTGGATCTGGAAATGACCTTATATCATTCTCATATCTGATTTACATTTTAAATGTCATCAGGATTTTTAAACATGCCATAATAGCCCCCCCACCCCCCGCGCGCATACCAAATCCCTGCATTACTGGAAAGAGTTCCCCTTCTTTTCATATGATAAGGAAAGTGAGATACAAGCAATTACAACTTGATTGTATCATAGAATTGCCATGGTACAATGGGATTTGAATAGAGGTAACAAGTCAGTAGTTGATGGGATGGTAGTATTTACTTCTCAGGACCACTTTTGGTCCTGCAGTCTATGAACAAGGACCCATTTGGCTGTAAGAGAAGCAGAAGTCCCTGGATTTGGGACTATCAGAAGAAATTGTCCTGGTGTATCATATACCCATCTGTTTTTGTCACCATGGTATAACACTAAGCACTCTGAAAGACAAAAGCACATGTACTGCTTTTTAGAAACAGCCCTTTGAGGCACAAGCATTATATATTCCTACTCAGATGATGTTATTAGGGAAATTGGATATTTATGGATGTAGGAGACCAAGAGTTTAAGAGTTTCTTCCTTCTTCATTGGAAGTTCAATGCTGTCTCACATTTTCTCATGAAATAATGTGATGTCATATTTTATTCATGAACTCTTCATGTACCATAATCCTTAACACCTACTTGTAAGCACTGGATGGCCCTTCGTGTGTACAGTTTAATATCAACTGTGTGCACATCTCTCACAAATGAAGACAAGGTGAGAACCTCAGTGCTGAATGGAGAACACACTGGGCACCTCAACTCTGTGCCCAAGAAGCTGCAACTAGAGAACCATGGCCTGCCCACCAGTGGTACCACCAAGGGGCAACAGTCAGAAGCTACCACTTCTGACCCCAAATCTGAAATCGAGCCAACAGACTTGTCTTAATTCTCCATCTGGAAGAGTCTCAGGATATTTGTGTGGAGGAGTGGGTATGGGTGGGTATGTGTGTGTGTGAGGGAGGTGGGGAGTATCACAGAGAACATGTCAAAAGACAGGCTTTGGGTGTTGGTCTTCATCTTTTCACCTTATTTGAGACAGGGTCTCTTTGCTACTGTATAAACTAGGCTAGCTGGCCCCTGAGATTCTGGAGATTCTCTGGTCTCCAACTCTTATTTTCCATAGCATAGATGCAGTGAGGTTATAGATACCTGCTAATATTTTAAACAGATTCTTAGTAACTAAACACAGGTCATTGGATTTATGTGACAAGTACTAGTATACACTGAGCCATATCTCCAGCCCTCAATAATTTAAGGATTCTCACAAAACAAAAGCCCTTAGGAAACCCCAGTTATCATTATGGCCATCCAATTTATACCCCTCAACAAATCAGATCAAAATTTAGAAAATAGAAGGAGCTTTTTGTTTATTTAATTTGACAACTTCTATGTATTACACAACTGAGAATTAACATCTCAAATCAGAAGCTCTGAGAATATACTACTATCATTTTGTTACCCATCTCATGATAACAGCCAGAAATTGTTAGCACAAAAAAGGTAACATATATTTATATGCATCTACAATATGTATTTTACCATCTCAGGAGACCACTCAATAAATAGAAAGGAACTAATTTGTGATGACTTTCCTTGGTTGGCAACTTGACTACATTTGAAATTAACTAAAACCCTCAAATATGGAGGTGCACACTTATGAGGGATTTTTGCTTAATTTGAAGTGGGAGGATCCACTTCTAATCCAGATCTTTGAGGTGAGAAGACACACCTTTAATCTGGGGCATGCTTTCTGCTGGAACCCTATATAAGGACATGGAAGAAGGAAGCTTTTGCTCTTGCTGGAATCCTACATAAGGACATGGAAAAAGAAAGTTTTGCTCTTTGCATTCATACTCTTGTTTCACTAGCATGTCCATCCCTTACCTGGTATTAGAGCCTAATTCTTCTAGATTCTGTCATATACTGAAGACTAGCTGAGACATACAGTCTTGTAGACTGAACAACTACTAGATTCTTGGATCTTCCATTCATAGGCAGCCATTGTTGGATTAGCTGAACCACAGCCTGCAAGTCATTATAATAAATCTCCTTTATGTATATATATATTTCATTATATATACATACATATATATTTCATTTTGTAAGTTCTGTTACTGCAGAGAAACATGACATAATNCAGTATCTAAGAGTCTCTTCATTTTCTTTAATGTTACTCCTGTGTTGAGCCTTAATGTCTCCAGGGCTGGGCTGGGCTCTGAATAGAAAGCACTGTGCAAAGATGTACATCTTATTATTGTTTTAATCAGTCAGTATGCTTAGTATGAACAAAAGGATAAAAAAGACACTAATTCTAGGATTGTTTTAGACTTTTACAAACATCATCTCTTCAGGAGTTATGACAATTTTTGGATGCAGCTCAGATTGGGAACATGTACTCAGCATGGTGGAAGCCCTTGACTTTAATCCTCAACAACAACAAAAAAGTTTTAAAAAGTAGGGCTGCAGAGATAGGCCTGTAGCTAAGAGTGCTTATTGCTCTTACAGAGGACTCAGGTTCAGTTTCCAGCAATCATATGGCAACATACAACCTTTAACTCCAGTTCTAGGGGATCCAGTGCCCCGTTTCAGTCTTCTTGGGCTCCTGCACTCATATGGTGCATATAAACCCAAACAAGCTCACATAAGCCCAAACAAACATTTTTAATTAAAATAAACAAAACAAAACTTTCCCCAAAGATGTAACAGAGCCCATATATATTTACATGCATACACAAGCACAATAATTTAAAACTATATTGTGTTTACTCATGATGGCAGCCTTGGGCTTATATGTGCTTTCCATATGTCTCATAAGTGTGTCCATGAAAACCTTCAGCAAAAGGGTAGCATGTGGGAGAATTTCCCTTCCCTTTGATTTTGAAATTTCTATCATATTACTTAGAGGATATATTTTCCTTTCCCTTTTTCTCTATGAATTTTCAGGAAGCTCAATTTCACCATTTTCTAACTTTAACCCATCTTCATAAGATCTGCACACAACCATGGAGAGTGTTTATGAAAAGAGTGCATTACATGCTTCATGGAAGCTTTACCTGTGACAATAGCCTTAAATCACAGGCTTCTGTTTCCTTCCTGAGGGTATGATTTCCTTTCTATTTCATGAAGGATTGCATTCTCTGAAACAACCTCCAATTTATTTTATGGGAGCATCCACACTTCTTTTCTTTCTATAATCCATTATGTCTTATTTCATAATAGTATTCAAATTATTTATATAAATTTCTTACTTATACATTTACTTTTCATTATGGAGTATGAATAGAACTCAGATATAAGATATTCACTCTAGAATAAAAAGAGAAAGTTAATGCAGAATATTGGTAGGTCCTTGGTATCAGATCTTCCCTCCTGCCAGGCTCAAGTTTTTAAAATAATTTCCACTTTTCATTCTTGAATATCTCTCGTGAATATTTTCACCTAGTAGAGGGGTGAGGCCCTCACTGGAATTTTATTTTTCCTGTCTGGTTGCCTCTGAGAGTAGGAAGACCCCACGAATCATTTTTCTTGCACATTCTGGGGGCTACAGGGTAGAGCTGTTAGGGACAGTTGACTTTCTAAATTCAGATGTGAGAAGGATTTATGTCCATTGTCTTGCCACTGGTATTGGTATTCTAGCCTGAGAATTCAACTACTGAATGTCTTTAGAAACTGCTGACCTGGTGGAAGTGGTCCTGGAAACATAGTAACCAGATATTGATTACTGGCAGTTCTAAGGACATTGGAAGAAGAAAAGAGCCATCTCTTCCTTTTAAAAAATATTTTTGAGCCATATCTTCTTAATTGGAATTCTCAAAGTGAAAACATGAATCCTCTAGTTAATTTGAAGATGGCTTTGTACATGGAAGACAAGAACAAAGTGAAGGTCTCACCTACTTTTCTGTCCCCTACAATCATAAAGTCAGAGATTCCAGACATACCTTGCCCAGGTTCTGAAGTTTGCCCAAATGGCTCTCGGAGCTGTGGAGATCCCTGTGCTCATTCATGGTCCTTGTCCTCTTTGTAAAGGAGACAAATGAGAAGGTGGTGTGCTGGGGTAGGCAGGGAGTTTGGGAATTAGACAAAGCATTAGATTCTCTAAAACACAGCTTGAGCTTTTAAGCACTCACATTTCAGCAATCCTCAATCTGCTTCTCACTATGTATTTAAGATGAACTATAGGAGCAGCTGGAAGCTGTAACTTTGGGGTTAAAGACAAACTGTCAGTGAGGGCTTTAAACTGCTATAACAGCAGAGGACAAACTGATGACAGCAAATAAAAGTATCCTGGCCTAGGGCTAACAAAAGCTGAAAGGTAAACTCTGTAATAAATATGAATAACTGTCTCTTATTTTGAACACCCTCCCTGATTTTCCTGCTAGGTAGAAAAGCCTTTAACCACAACATTAAGATAGACAACAATGAATTTAATTAATTAATTCTTCCTCAGTTGACCCAGTAAGGCATAAGAAAACTTCAAACCCACGGCTCAAATTATCCTGGGCAGAATCCAGTTTTCATGCTTACTACAATAAAAGCTACAAGCAGCCCAAGACACAGGGAGATGGGTTCTTTGTTATTTTCCCAGTTCCACACCTTGCTCCTTCTTGCAAGTTACACTATTCTTTCTCTGTTCTCTAGACTGAAGCTCCTCTAACCTCTTCTTTTATCTCCATTTTTTAGGAGTCTGGGAAGGTACTCAGGGGAGGTATCCCACACCTTAGGTAATCTTACTTAAGGGCCAAGCTCTTCTCTATGTCCTTGATAGCAGGTACATAGGCTAAGGTCTGGAGGGGTGCCAAGTTCAGCAGATTCTGTCCCTGTCGATGGGGTGCTCTTTCCAAATGTCACACCTGGAAGTGCTCTGAATGAGAATGAAACTGACCAAATGGTTGGCCACTGATGACTGTTTTTGATTTTAGGGCTTCTTTATGTTCTGGAGCTGGGATGAGGCTGAAAAGTCCAACTTTGATTTGCACGGTGGTTCTCCTGGCAACTAGCTCACCCTCAGATACTCAGGGGCCATCTCATTAGCATAATCAGGAATAGGTGAAAGGTGATTATCTCATGATAAGAATAAATAACAAAAATCTCCCTACCACCACCACTCAGGCAGCTGTGAGAGTTTTAGGCATTCTGCATCAGGAACCAGGAAGAGAGACCAAATATATAATTTTGTTTTGTCACAATATCACAGTAAGACAATATAGTAAGCAATGTAAAATCCTGATGTGCTTGTGAGAAAACCAAAGTAAACTCTCAAGTTTGCAGTCAAGTATTGCAAACCTGAAAAATGTTAACTAATGTTGATTCATTGTAGAACAGACACCAAAAAAAAAAGCAAAGTGAAAAGATAAGAGAGAACAGAGAATGGGACAGAGATGCACTATTATCAGAAGGATAAAAAATGAATGATTCTAATAATGGAGGTCAGATGACACCTCTAAAGTCCTGAAGGTGGCTACCAACCACAGGCTTCACACACAGAAACATCCCCTTTAAACAGGAAGGAAAGACGACTCATTTACAGGTGAACCATATGTGAGAGAACATCAGAGTTTAATGAAAAGAAATACAGTGTGATGTTTTTCATGTGGAAGGAAAGTGACCCACACAGGATACACTGGGTAAGGAGCAGTATGAAGCATGGGATACTATTAAATAACTATTCATTGTTCAAAAACAATGGTCAATGCAATTAAAATATTTGAATAACCAAAATAATGACATTTTTGAAAGAAGGACATGGGAGAAGTAGAGTTAGATTTTTTTTATGATCTTTGAATTATCTGAGGAATAGTGAAAGTACTAATTTTGCTTTCTTCGATTTATTTTTGTGCTTTGTTTCTAGCAAGGGTTTTGTTCTGCTTAACAATAAACTTTACTAATGTCTGCTGCTCTTGCTTTCCTGACTTGTGATTTGGCATCTTGCTAATTCTCAGAGGAGTACTCTGATTGTGCTTTTCATTTAAATTGTATCCTTACTGATTCTCTGCCCTCTAAATCTGTCAGTTACTGAAGTGGTGGTATTAAATTTGCTAAACATAGCAATAGATTATGGACAGATCTATATTCTCTTGATTTTTTTTTTACCTCAAATAACTTGATGTTATGTTGTTAGATGCCCCACTTTTAATATTAGTGTGTTTTCTTTGAAAAGTGATCGTATATCACTATGTGACTCCTCAGAATAGTTTTTTTGGTAGTACTCAGGGTTGAGCCCAAGGGCTTGTACATGCTTTCTAAGTATTCTAACACTGAACTAGAGCCCCAGCCTGAATGTAACACCTCACTTTCTATCACAGTTTCCTTGTTCTGAGATTTGTTTAATTAATTTTTCTACTCATCACAGGCAGCACAGTGCACTTTCTCCTTTGTTTATGTATGTGTCCTATATGTGTATGTGTGTGCATGTGCATGCCTAATGCTGGGGATCAAACCCAGGACTTTGAGCATGAAAGACAGATGTTTTGTTATTGAACTTTATTGCCAATACTCTCATACCCTCAAATATACCTTAAGTGATGGTCTCATAGTTCTTAGATCTTTGTTGTTGTTGTTTCCTTATTTTATTAGTTCATTTATACAATGTATTTTTTATAACAGTCACTCTCCTCCCCAAACTTCTCTGAGATTTACCCCCATCTTTCCCTGCCTAAATTTGTGTCCTTCTCTTTTTCTTCCTAAAGAAACCTATTAAGTATTATTTGTGCTACCCATATGCTCTTAGATGGTGTGAACCTCCATTCGAACTTGGTTGACCAACCAGGAGTCTCACCATGAAAGAAAATGGACTCCACTAGGGATGAAACTTCCTGCCCACCTCTCCTCTACATGCTACGATTTTGTCTATACTGAGCTTGTGCAGTTCTTATGCATATTGGCACAACTGTTTTGAATTCCTATGTGTAACTATCCTGCTTTGTNCAGAAAACACTATTTCTTTGTAGTCATCCACCACCTAAGCACTTATAATCTTTCTGCCCCCTCTTCCACAATGATTCCTGAGCCTTAGGAGGAAGTCGGTATGATATAGATGTACCATTGAGGAAGGATCATTCTGAAGTCTCTTTTTTTCTACACATTAACCATTAACTAGTTGTGGGTCTCTTTGTTAATTGCTATCTACCGTAAAAATAAAATAAATAATAAATCAAGACAAACAACAACAACAACAAAAACCAAAGGCTTCTCTGATGAGGGTTGAGAGATGTACTGATCTATGGGTATAATGGTTAGTCATTAGAAGTTAATTTAACAGTCTGTACATTTAACAAAGTAGTAGTAATAGTTTTCCCCTAGAGCCTATGGCCTGCCTAGTAATATTTTTTTTAATTAGACAATGATGCCAAGTATGGATTTCAACTTGTGGAGGAGGCTATAAATCTCATCAGAAAGTGGATGATTACTCCCATGACATAGGTGTCACTATTGCACCAGTGGGCATATATTGCAAGGTTGGTCATTATCGTAACTCACACGGTTTACAGGTGGGTACTACTGATTATTGCTTCTCTCCTCTGGTAGCATGCAGGCACATAGCACCTTTTGGTACTATGAAAGCCAGCTAGTAGGAATGAAGTTTCTATATGAGTACTAGCTTGATTTCTCCGTGTTCTGTTACTCAGTCCAACATCCCTTAATGATAAAAGTCTTTGAGAAACTAAAAATACAGAGGACAGATCTTAGCACAGTAAAGACAATACACAGTAAGCCTACAGCCCACATCTTGCTAAACGGAGAAAAACTCCAAGCATTTTCACTTAATATCAAGAACAAGACAAGGATGTCCACTTTCCCATTTCCTGTTCAGATAGTACTTGAAGTCTTACATGAGCAATGAGGTAAGTGAAGGAGATAAAGGAATATATATATATATATATATATATATATACACACACACACATATATGAAGAAGTCAAAGTATCCTTATTTGTAGATTATATGATTCTATACACCAAAGACCCTAATAACTACACCAGAAATCTCCTACAGCTGATAAACACATCCAGCAAAGTAGTAGTGCCCACTTAGAGTTTCTTTTGCTGGGATAAAACACCATGACCAAAAGCAACTTGGGGAGGAAAGGGCTTATTTAATTTTACAACTTGTAGTTCATCATGTAGGGAAGTCAAGGCAGGAACTCTAGGCAGGAACCTGGGTGTAGAAACTGATGCAGAAGCCGTGGAGGAGTGCTGCTTACTGGCTTACTCTTGCCAGATTGTTTAGTCTACTTTTCCATAAAACTTAGGGCCATCTGCTCAGGGTTAGCACTCTCCATACCCATGGGCTGGGCCTACTCACATTAATCATTAATCAAGAAATTACCCTATAGACTTGCCTGTAGGCAATCTGGATGGAGGCATTTTCTCAGTTGAGATTCTGTAGTGGATAGCTGTTTCGNCTTTTGGCCATGGGACTGCCCCTACAGTGACAACAGGTAACTACAACACCTGCCTAAGACCTCCCCCTAAGGCATGGCTCAGGGGGAGCCTCTTAAGACTAGAGGTGCCTATGTGACTGGCCCCTTCTCTTTCTGCGTCACTCTCCCTCTCTGTTCCTGTATCTGCTCCCTCCCTCATTCTGTGAGTTATTCCTGGAATAAAAATATCTTGATCACTAGATAAACTACTTGGGTTTGCCTCCTAATTAATCTTACAAGATGCCTCTTCCAGATAATTCTAGCTGTGTCAAGTTGACAAAAAAGAAACTAGTCACACAAGGAAGATGTAAATTAAACACACATAAATCAGTAGCCTTCCTACATACAAACAACAAGCATAATTAGAAATAAACCAGGAAACAATCCCAAATTCATAATAGACTCAAAAATATATCTTGGTATAAATCTAATCAAAGAAGTGAAAGACTTGTACAATAAAATGTTTAAGACAATGAAAAAAATTGAAGATATTTAAAGATGGACAGACCTCTCATTGCTCATGGATTGGTAGGATTAATATTGTAAAAAATGGCCATCCTACAAAACACAATTCACAGTTCCCTGTTGTTAGAAAATTCCATGCTTTTTACATGTTTTGCATTCTAGCTTTTAAGATCCCATTAACCTACCCTGGAGCTCCAAGTTATTCTCCTGGCTGGATCCATTTTGCTGACGTACCCATGAAAAAAAAAACCTTGCCAATAACATTGGAGTATATTTTGATTTCTAGCATTTACATTGATTTCTCCATAGAGCATCCATATTTATCACTTTTCTATGTTCCTGAGTACTAGTACTGTTTTCTTTTTCTACAAGGACACTAAGATATCGCTCATAACTATTATAAATACCCTGTCTGATGTTCATAAAAATGTGTCCCATGTCTGTGTCTATGCTGTTTAAGATACATTTTTCTTGTTTTTAGCATGTCTCATTTTGGGGTTAAAAAGTCAAACAAGAATTTTGAATAATGTGAACTCAGGACATATATCTATAGTGTGGGGTTTTATGTCAAGTTGGCTAGGAGATAGTCTTTTTTCCTCTTCTCTCTGGCTATGTGACATGATCTTCATGTATCACTTTGTGCAGGTTTATTCAGCCCCCTCTTGTCTTTAGGATGTTCTAGATGCTTCCTAAGTAAATCAGAAGATGCTCACTTATTTAACAGGATTGGGGTCCACTGGAGTAAAAGTGAAAGGAGAGAACCCAGAGGCAAGCATTTTCTCGTTCTCTCTCTCTCTCTCTCTCTCTCTCTCTCTCTCTCTCTCTCTCTC
>LZPO01119046.1:0-11280 GCA_001675575.1 Neotoma lepida | reverse complement strand
CTGAAAATAATTTTTCTATGTCTTTAGAGGTCAGGGCCTGTTGCTTATGATATTAAAAAAAATCATTGTTGTGATTTACTATCATTATAAAGTCCAAATGATGGAGACATAGATATTTTCTTTTGTTTTAAAGATTTATTTATCTATTTTATGTATATATGTGTGGTTTGTCTGCCTNTATGTTTGCATACCAGAAAAGGGAAACACACAGCACAGAACTACATTATAGACAATTGTGAGCTGCCATGTGGGTGCTGGGAACTGAACTCAGGATCTCTAGAAGAGCAGCCAGTGTTCTTGACTGCTGAGCCATCCCTCTAGGGCCCTGATGTTTTCCTTTTCAAAGCCAACTTCCCTATGTTATTTATAGGAGATGAAATCCATAGGGTACATATACTTCATAGTAAGTTTGGGTTTGTTTGAAAGCCCTATGCAGATGTGATTTGCTTTGCCTCAGTTAGAAGGAAAACTGGGAAAGGATAAAGGAGGTATTCACGTTTTTTGAGACAGGGTCTCACTATGTAGCTCTGGCCAGCCTGGAGCTCCTACAGCTTCCTTCCAAGCACTGGGATTAAAGATATGTGCCATCATACCCAGCCCTATGAGCTTTCTTAATAATCAGTGAACAAAAATACCAATATACTAAAACTGTACATGTGCATAGAAAATACACATCAACAATTCTGTCAGGCTCCNTTTCATTTAATAAAACTATATATTTTATTATAAAATGTTATATAACATAGATCCCATTTTCTNTGTATGTTCATTTTATTAAATTTCTTTCATACAATATAGTTAGATCATATGCTTTCTATTCCCCCATTTTTTTAAAATAATGACCTGACAGAGAATTAAAATAAACAATAGAAAGTAATGTTAATAAAAGGTGGGAGTAAATGTGGAGAGGAAACGCCAGTTGGATGATGTAAATGTGTACCCCATGCCAGTGAGAGTAGGGAGGACTTTGTCAGGGCTTCTTTGGTATGAAAGATAAAAGAACAAAGAGGATGTGTATCTACAAGCTAGCACAACTTACAAATTATTTCTTATGTCTCATCATAGCANAGTATAACCAACAGCATTTCTTTCAAGATCCAAGGCAAGAAAGCAATACCCAGTGTAATCAGTTCTTTTCAACATAATTCATGTGCTAATACAAGTAAATATGTAGCAATAGTGAATAACTACTAAATAACCAAAGCAATACCCANCCAAAAGATGGAGGCACTACACTACCTGACAGAGAAATATACTACAAAGTTATAGTAAGTATTAAGTCAGCATGGAATTAGCATACGTGCAGACATGTACACAGAGAGGCAGAATGAACAACTTAGAACTGAATCTTATAGCCTATTAACTTTTGATGAAATAATAGGAACACATAAATGGCAAAGGATGGNCTCGTCAATAAATCACATGTGAAAACTGCAGGTCTATACATAGAAGAATGATCATAGAACCAATTTCAAAAGATATGTTAAAAAAATGGATTAAGGATTGAGGCTCATGCTATGAATTACTAAGAAAACAAGGTAATTGATCCACAACACTGCGCTGGGTAAGGATATTTTGTAATATGACCCTATAAACAAACAATAAGAGCAAAAAATAGATAAGTGAGAATATGTATCTTCCCTAAAACAAATGAAATTGCAAAGTGAANAGACACTCTGTGAGGCAGGAAAGACTATGTGTGAACTCACTACATAATAAAGGGTTAATATCCAAGATANATAAAGAACTCAACAGCAAGAACANAAAAATCCTATCTAAAGTGGGTGTAATTCTTAAGACACTTCAAAAGATAAATTCCAAACAGGTATATAATGTTCAGGCTGTATAGAGATTTAATGCTCGATGTTCCTAATCATTGCAGTGTCTAGATGCCTCTTCTCTGACTCTGTTGTAGATTTTACAGCCTTAGAACTATGACNCTACTCCACACAGTACTGAAAACTTTCAACCTAACGTTTCTAATTCTGTCTCCTTCATCTCTTCAGAGAATTCTAGCGCATTCCCTTTGAATTCTTAAGTGCTAACTTCAAGTAAACACAATCTTTATGGTGAGTGTTTTCTTTCATGTTACTGACCACAAATCTGAATTTTTGTGTATATAATCAGTAAAAATACAAAAATCTATGTATGTATATAACAACATGTAGACATGCCCACATATGCTTGTTCTGATGATTTCTAATGCCTATTGCCCACTATTGTTCTATTTTTCCCTGTTTATTTTATAACCTGGTTTTACAATTATTACTCTTCCCTTCGAAACACAAAGATATATTCACATATTTGTCCTGATTTTTTATATTTTATTGAGGGCAAGCTTGCTCCCAACTGTTCAGTATCTCTCTTGGTGCTTCATCACCAGTGAATATGTTTAAAAAAACATTTCAATTTATACCTGAAAGTTAGGAACACCAGACCAAATGTTCTGACACCATTTTCCTAAATGATAAAATCCAAAAACCATCCAAAANCCGTGTCTTTACTGTCTAAGAGTATACAGCCTTTTTAAGAATAAATAAAGCATGCCTTCTAGCATTTCCACATCATGAAGTGCTAGGAGACTTACACNTCTCAAAATTGAAGCCAGAAGCACAGCCATGCCCACTCAGTCCCCTCTGCCTCCAGCAGCATCTCATCCACATCACTGTGACAACCATGATTATTTTCTTTTTCACAAAGTAGAAAAGGGTATCTTGTACTGCCTTGATTGTGAAATCCCTTCCTGATTTGGCAGGAGTAGACAGTGGGAGAATAAGCACTTTGGAGTCCTGGCCAACAGTCTGGGCAACAGCTTGACAATGTCCATGACAAGTCCAGATGTAGCATTGCTGATGATATGGTGGGGTCTCCAAAAACAGTTGGTCACAGTATTCCAACAACACGGGTGTGAAGCCAGAGAGCTTATAAGAAAATGCAATAAATTGGAAACGTCACATTGGAGCCAAATAAGCCAGATTTAAGAAGAGAAATTAAATCTGTTCTCTCATATTCAGAATCTATACATAAAAATATGATAAATGAAAAGTGAACTCTTTATGGTAGGTGAGGTGATGAAAAAGAAAGGTTAATTGGGGTGAATATGATCAATGTTTATTATATACATGTATGAAAATGCCATAATAAACCTAGCATATGCTCATAAAATCCGGTTGAGATTATCTTGGGTTTACCTAAAATTTTGCTTTTCACCTGTTCTCTGCCTGCCAAGAAACACANGTTTTAGTTTCACTTACAAATCATTCTGTTAAAATATTTTAAAACGTGCAAAATACTCATGTTTCCCACGGCTACTGTTCAATTTATTGTGTCATGTAGTCCAAAGGTGGCACAAACAACACTGCTATAAATAATAACACAAGAAGAAACATCCCACCTACTGTCTGTTGGACCACCTAGTAGATAATCCTGATATCGTTGTCTTTCTCCTGCTCTTGTGATCAAGATGTCTCTGCATACTTAAAAAGGATGCCTCCTCTTTGAGTTGTCACTTTGACTGAAGAAGAAACATTATTCATTGTCCAGGAAATTCCAGGAATCATGATCAGCTCAGTCTAATCCAGGGACCTGGTTACTTTCTTGACTCAGCAGGGGGGGAAGTTTAATACTCCCTTGTATTACAATTCATACACATTTCAAATATGAGCCTAGTGTTCCTGCTTGGGGAAAGTTTTCCACCCTTCGTGGGTCTCTTTCTCTGGCTCACATGTTGTGAATTTAAAGGGCTGTTTCCTCCGGTTGATTTTCTGTTTCTGGTGTAATTTTCTTCTGCTCTTACACTAGTCTGCNGTGGTTAAGTTTAACAAATGCTTCCTTGAAAGTTTTCCACTTCACACTAGGAATTTTTAAGTTAATGTTCTGCATCCATACATCTCGTGCCGTTTTCCTAAACACAAAGTCTGTGTTATCGCCTTTACTTCAAAGCTACCAAGAAGGTGGCTAATGTACCTCCTGGAAACATGAATAAAATAAGGAAATAAAGTGCTCTGAGAACAAACAATAGACCCAAATGCTTAAGCTGTGGTAAGTAGTCATGTCTGTCACATTCCAACAAAGGTTCAAATCCAGAAACGCTGAAAGAGGTTTCTGAGAAGTTTCAAGATGAGTCCGGCCAGTGGTTTACCACATGTTGTCCCATGGCAGCCAAGTGCCTGGCATTCATTACAATGGGATCGAGGTTTTAACTGATCACATGTGAAAATCCACTTAGGAAAAAAAAAAAGAAAGGAAGCATTTGAGCATGAACTGAATAGCTGTCCTATTAGGGAATTACTATTCCCCTAAGCTGGGTGCTGTCATTGTGGGCATGAGAAAATGCCAGTGAGGAAATATTCCTTTCCAGATTCATGTGTTTAGTAAATACACAGTATACAGATCAGATAAATGTGTGAACAAAAGACAGAGAAGCGGTCAGGAATGCTTACAGGCAGACATTTCTTATACAGTATTTTCAATTTTCTGTGTGCTTATAGATTTTCACAATATAAAGTAAAAAAGATAAAAAGGATGGAAAAAGGGAAGGAAGAGGAGATGGAGCAAGAAAAGCAGGGGAAGATCTTCAGGGGCTTGATGACATTAAATGACCTCAGTGGTTACCCTTCCACTTCTTCTGTCTCAACAATTTCTACCTCCTTACTGGGGACTCTCATGCTGGGGAAGTTAACACTTCCCCTTCTGATTCATAACCTTATCTGAGCCAATCAGCAAATTCTACATCACTGGTTAGTTACTAAGGATTTGTTTAACCTAAACCAATCTGAGCAGAAAGACTGCCNAGGATTAACTGGCATGCTCGAGGGCTCCTATTAGCCTTTCTGGTGGTATGCATATCAAATAGCACACCTAGCTGCTGAAAGCCCTCCAGTTCCCACACACAGCTGGAGACAAAGGTGAGCTGGGGATGCTGGTGCACCAAGGTGGAAAGAGGCCAGCTGTTAGGTACCAAGGCAGCACCTGAGGATTAGCCCCTTCAGAAACCAGCAAGATGGCTGGCCATTTTATCCACAGCAGGCAAGTTTAAAGGGCTCTTTATTGNGTTAAGGAGTAGAATCTTGTTTCTGTTGTGTAGTAACAGAAGTACCTGTCATTATGTGCCATCTCCCCTGTGACTGGGAACACAGGCCACTCAGCTTTAGCTTCGCATGCACCGTGTCAAACCCAACTCTCAGAATGCCTTAAATGTTCAGACGTGACACAGCTTCCCCCAGATAGTTTGTTTTCAATCTCTAATTGANATTTATGAAAAAAGTTAACTAAGAACATTTACTAGTTCATTTAGCTTTATAAATTTATCTTATTATTAGTGTTTAATCTTATTAGGAGATAAANGTTATTTTCATGGAGTGCCACCAGCAGCATTCCTGCTATGTCCGTTCCCACAGACACGATATGAATAAGTCCCAAAGAGAGCTGTGAGTCTGGAAGCGTCCAGCTATGATGTTAGTTGTCATTATAACCCTTGGTTGAATCATAAGACATCAAAGGCTTGTTTTTGATACAAGATTCTAACTATACNTCTACATGCCTCTAACCAAGTGTATAAACATGCACACTTANAGGGACAACTGCCTCNTTTTCAGTCCCGCCTTCTTGGCTNTGCTCAGGTCTGAGGTAATCCCATGCCAAGGAACAGAGCTGAGACTTGGCTCAGAATTCATCAGGATTAGATGATACCAGGGGCGGGGAAAGGCGAAAGACAAAATGGCTGAGTGGGAATTTATTAGAGCGTGGTTATTTTGCGAATAACTTACATAAATAAAAAGGCATTTAGTGTTTCATAAACAGAAAAGAGTTCCCCTGAAATTTCCCCTCTTCTGCACTTCTTTCCTTCCCTGTAAAACTCAGTCTACAGTCTTCCCTCCAGCTCTAGGTGCCAACGATAAATGTGCTAACAACCTTGAGTCCCTTCCAGCTCTCTTGGCTACAGTTCACAGGAAGCTTCCCTAGATGGGGAGAAAATGGACTTTCAGAGATTAGAATTACCACTTAACAGACACACCGGAGCCAAACCCACAGGCCACTGAGATGAGATGAAAAACATTGCCTCCCGTAATGTCTTCCTCCTTCCAGGAGTGTCTCCTGCTCTGACAGTTACTGGGGCAGCAGCCTTGGTTAAAGGGCAAGCTTTGCAGTCTTCTGTTCCAGGGGCGCTTTCATTTTAATCTGAGCTCAATGTTATCTCCNTTAGTTAAAATACCATCAGTGAACTCTCATATTCGAATTCTAAGTTAAACAGGTCACTAGGAGGTACTGTGCCATTAAGCCAACAAAGCAAAGCAAAAAAAATGTAAAACCATACGTATTCCCATTGATAGTTTAAATCTACAGGAGGATGCTATGAGTCTACGTGCCCTGAGTGTGGTCAGGGTCTGTGTGTGATTAGCAGCTGATTGTTCAGACAGGGCTTGAAAGAGAAGGAAAAACCCTACCATGACTTTCATAAGACTCATGACAATGAAAGCTGAAAATAGCTAAATCAATTGTGGGAAGTATTTTTTCTCTATTTGTTTACCAGAATTTTCCAAGGATATATACATAGTATATATATTATACATAACATATAATGTATATATTATATATAACATATATATTATGTTCTCACATGTCACATTTGCATATGCATGTACAGTGTATGTGTATATTGTAGTATGTGTACAGACAGTATACCTACATATGTGCACACATGTGTTTATATCTGTATGTGTATACTGTGTACATATGTGCATTTGTATTTATCTGNATGTATGTGGATATTTTGTACATATGTAAGGGTGTATAGACAGTGTACACTGCTTTAATATCCACAAAGCATCAGACTCCTGTTGACAGACTGNAGTCTATTTACAAGAGGATAAAAGGTTTAATTGTTAGTTTTCATTTTTATGGTTTTGCTCTTTGTGTAAATATTTAATATAAATCAATGTTGGACCAGATTTTATGATAGGTACTGGATATCAACCAAATGTATTTTCCTATTATCNATGCATATAATTTTTGAGTTACCTATTTAAAGTTAATAAAATAACTTTCAAATGCATTTCTTAAACACACATAATATTCTGAATCAGCAAATAAAAACTACACAATTGGGAATACATTGCAGGACAGGTCGGTAGATATAGCATTTGGTTGGGAGAGCCATCCTAAATCTGGCCATCAAGTAAAATCTACATAAAACTGAAAATAGGTTCAGGAGTTAGCTCTACCAGGAGCATTCCCTCTGAGAAGTGCACTGAGTCCGTTCTGCATTCTCCTTTGAAGTGGAGCATGCTGTAAGGATCCTAGGTTCACAGGAAGGAGTGGGAACCTAAGGGGTAAAGTGAGAAGAACGGGCAAGCAAGTGACGTGGAGGGACGCAATGGGGCTGAAAAGAAACATTTCTGTGGCTTTGGGAGTGGATACTTCCTTTCAAGGAGACACAACCTGGAGCTTCTTGGGGGCGNTGGGTTATAACTGAGTATTAATAGTAAGAGGTGATGACAGAATATTGACAAGAAATGACAAAGTTACAATGAAAGACATCAAACCTCCCCCAGCTCTCACCAGACTAACATGTGCAAGGCAGGTTCTTCCCAGCCAGGCCTGCCATTGGGTCACCTCTATATGGTTCTGCCCAGCCAGGCTTGCTCATGTGTCACCTCTGTATGGTTCTTCCCAGCCAGGTCTGCCCACATGTCACCTCTATATGGTTCTGCCCTGTCAGGCCTGGCCATGTGTCACCTCTATATAGTTTGCCTGCTGAGGTCCTTGATTCGCAGAGTTTTCAGGTCTCTGTTTCTAGATATTAACGTCATAATGTTTGTTCAGCACTGTGTTCTCAGACTCAGTAGTTTATGGTGCTTGATTTTGACTATCTCAACCATCTGACAGTTCCAGGCATCCCTAAGCCAGCCAACACTGGACAGTAGGAGCACAGAGAGTTATTTTTTATAACAGGATAGTTCCTGAAGAACAAGACGTTTTGACTCAATTACTCAAAAATCCCATATGAATGTACACCTCTTACTATGAATCCACACACTGTTTCCCTGTGGTATATCATGCCTCAAATAAAATCTTTACAATAATAAATGATAATTACCATTGCTACAAAGCCATGGAAATTTTGAGCTACTGAATTTGGGGGAACTATTTTAACACAGCAAGCTTTCTTCCTGCAAAGTAAAGAACACATACACAAATGTAGATTTTTCTCTGTGTATTTGCTGTTCCGTGCCTTATGATTCATTTTCTCTTGACAGACTCAGTGTATAAGAGAATCAATAGCAGTGTGTGAACTCCATAGATGGCTTACTGGCTCCCTAGCTTGTCCAACTGTAATCTTAGCTCACTACTTTGCATCCCTGCCTCACAGGTGTTCAATAGCATTTCAAGTTTGTTTTCCAAACCCANTCTCTACATGTTTTCTCTAAACCCCTTTCTCTTTTCTGTCTGCTCCACCTAAGTACACCCTATCCTCATTTCTCTGACAAGTTAGAAATTTGTGTTCTCCTTCTTCTGTTTGCCTCATAACATTTTGTTTTACTCTTTAAATGCATTTCAAAATCATTCACTTCTCTCAATCTTTAAGAGAATCAAGGTTGATCTNAGACATCCTGGGCTGTGCAAGTCTCTTTTCCCATTTTCTCTTTTGTATGCTTTCCTTGCTCCCATCCTGTATCCACAGGGCAGCAAGTGTGAGCCTTTCCTATAGTAAATGCTAATATAGACTCATTGCTATTGCATCAAAGCCATGGACAAGAGGTTCTTACCTAATCTCTCCCTTAACAGTCTTTCTCTGTTTGTAATGTAATATGTTTCCACAATCCATGCTGATTTTCTTATGGTTCCTTTAAATCATTCAATAATTTCTTGTTATGCTTAATCCATTCTCTCTGCCACTACCTTCCACTCTCTACTAGTTTATCATAAAATGCCATTTCTGGACATACATACTTCCTCAACTTGTCAATAGCTTTAACTGATATTTTACTGGAAGAGTCCCTGGCCAGTGTTCACAGGCTGAAGTTACTCAGTCTGGCTGAGGAGTAAATGATAAATCCTAGAAACCACTTTCCTCCTCCCAGAGGGAAGTGGGTGAGCAGCTAGCAACCACAGCAGGCATGCAGTCTGCTGCTCCTGGATCCCCCTGTCCTGGAGAGACTGGTGTCTCCTCCCCCTTCTCCCCTGCCTAGAGTCAGCTTCAAGAATGTATGATCATAGGGCAAAAAGTATTTCCTGAAGAAAAAAGAGTATGTTTTCCTACTGAGTAATGTAATAATAAAAGGTAGTGGCTGTCTTATATTCATTATCTCTGCAAAGTCAAAAAAGATTTATTCTACCCTTACTCAGTTGCAATGCCCACATAATGTGCTATTATCCATGTCCTACTGTTATGTGTTTACATGTGTGGCTGTTATATGTGTAGGAGTGTGTTCATTGTGTGAGCTAACAGAGACTATTTTATGTTTATAGTCAATATACATGCCCACATGGATGTACATTTGCACGAGTTACTCACATGACTCTATTTAATGTAGCAATTGCATGCTTTTATCTTAAACTTTGCATTGAAAATTTTTTTTCATACAATTTATTTTGATGATGTTCTCCCCTCCCCCAATTCCTCCCAGATTTTCCCCACCTCCATGCCCACTCAACTTCGTTCTTTTTTCTTTCTCTCTAGGAAAAAAATGACAACAAAAAACAAGAAACATGCACAAAGAAACATACAACACACACACACACACACACACACACACACANANANNNNANANNNTNTNNTNTNNAGAGTATTAGTTTGCTTTTTGATGGAGACCACACTAAGCACTCTTAACAGCATCTGAACTGGATGAACAGTTCCGTTAGAATGTTGAAGTCTTGATGATCCAGTGGCCATGAAACTGTCTTCAGTGCTTTTATTAGTAAAATTTGTGTCTTTGAGGGACAGAAAGCAGCTGATTCAAGTACGTTCAGACACAGCAGCTGTGGCTAAGTAGTCACTTACATAGAAGTTGCCAAAATGCTGTCTGTATGAAGGGATGGGGCTGTCATTGGCCCAGCTAAGCATCACAAAAGGCTGCTAGGTCAGACTTGACTCATGGCAAAGAAACTCCATGTCTTAAATCCTCATCTTCAGAAGTTGGTTGGCCTAGGAGGCGTGGATGTGCTGCTGGGTAAATGATTCAGTGATACAAACAGAACTGACCAGTCATACGTGAGTATAGCATTGAAAGAGCAATCTGCAGCAACTTGAGCAGGAACCCCATTACGAGGCAATGTCCACCCACATATTCCTAAATAACTGCTACTAAAAGCTTANCACTTTACTTTTCAAATATTCATTTGTATTATGTGTGCTCACAACAAGTATGTGTGTGTCTGAGGGGATCAGAAGAGGGCATCCAGTCCCCTGGAACTGGAGTCATAGGAGGCTGTAAGCTGCTAGAAACCAACCTCAGATCCTCTGGAAGAGCAGCAAGTGTCCTTAACTGCTAAGCATCTCTCCAGCATCCACTCTGTCATCAATTAAACGTCACTGGATGGATTTGAATTATCTCTCTGAATTTGAACTCCTTACCTGAATCCTTTCCCCCTCCTTCTAAAAGGCTTACCTTTCTCTTCCTTACACTTAAAAATGGTTATTGAGTGAGGTGTGGTGGCATATGCCTTTAATCTCAGCACTTAGGAGGCAGAGGCAGGTGGACCTTTGAGTTCAAGGCCAGCTTGATCTACAGAGTGAGTGCCAGGAGAGCCAAGGCTACACAGAGAAACCCTGCTGTCTGGAAAAACCAAAACAAATATATATATGAACTTTTTTATGTGGCAACACAATCAGAGAAAGAATTCTAGAGTAGTTGTTATGCTCTCTTTAGTGTTATCTCCNGAATCTTGTGATGTGTCCTTGGTGACCTCTACATTATGTGACACATCCAACTCTAGGGCATCCCAATCTGGTATCTACTGATATGTGGTTNGTGGAGCTTATCTTTTGGCCTGGCCATATAATACTGTGATGAAGCCTGTGGTTCCTAAATTATAACCAGTGATGTGCTCCTACTAAATCCAAAGTCCAGTTGTTCTACTGATGTTTTTAGCACTACTAAATTCATACTAGACTCAGAAGACATAGTATGTCTGGAGTAGTACTTGTTAGGTGAGGAGAGTGGTGGGAATTGGACTCAAAGGGCTTCTCATGAGCAGAGCTAAACCATCTGCAAATCCAGTCCATCTTAGACATTCACTGAACTGTGGATTCAATTGGATGCTCTAGTGTATTCCTTA